>JBBIGA010093233.1:0-11212 GCA_037576975.1 Alestes dentex | reverse complement strand
CCTTGGAGCTTCTTGGGGGTAAGGGTCGTGCTCAGGAACCCAGTGGTTGTCTGCTGAAGGTGGGAGTCGAACCCATGACATCTTGGTCCAGAAGCAAGTATCCTACCCACTAGGCCACACACCCCATCTTTATAGCTTTAAAAGATTCTTCACACACTTGTTTCTCATTTACAAATGTGGTTCTTTAAAAATGAAACGATTCTTATATGGCATTGCTCAAGGAACCCCTGCCACAAACACACTTTTTAGTTTTTTTTTAAGAAATTCATTGTTCTTGAATGTGACCTGTTTAAGCAGCTCAGCTAATTTTCATTATTAGTTTTACATGGACAGATGTGGTCATTTAATTACTCCCAGAATGTCATTTTCCCTCCTTAATATCAGGAACCTTCAGTGCTTACCTGCTATGAAATCAACTGTAGAATGTATCCCAGGTTACATTAACACCATTTGAAACACACTGCTCTGCTCTGCTCTGCTCTTTGCGTTTTTGGATTTTTTAAACGTTTTCATCTTGTTTCATCCTCCTTTTCACTTAACCATAGACATTCAATTGTGCCTGTGGCCCAGATTTTTGGATGCTTATTTAATTAAATTGCATTTTTGGCAGGTTTTGAGGCAGTGAATTCTCACTGACTGAAGATACCTCCCCACTTCCTTGAGCTGCTACAAACTCCTGTAGAGAATCGCTGGGCTGGAGACTCGAGCTCTCACCATACGGCCAGAATAAGAGCCAAGAAAAGATGAAGACAGCTTCAAAATCTTTCAGCAAATCGAGGATGAGTTTATAGGGGCTTTTAGCAATACTGTTAAACCAGCAGAACCCAGTATAGCTACAGAGGATTGCAAAGAATTCAGCCGAATTCAATGAACAGAACCAAACCATGTCACAACAAGCACAACAACAAGCTTTAGCCTTTTGATAAGCTATAATTTACACTCCAATGTGGTTCAGTGCTGTAACTGCCTCCTGTGCAATACCATACTTATTGTGAAATAGTAGTAATTCTGGAAGGTTTACATCCCATTCACATGATACTGTTACACAGCTGTACTGTCTGTTGTCTGTAATTGTATTGTTTCTGTGGTTCTATGCATATTGTTCAGTACCCCCTACTGCTTCCTGCAGGACTGACTATTGCAACACTCTCCTCACCTGAATTCCCCAAAAGTCCACTAGTCAGCTCCAGCCCATTCAACAATGCTGCTGCCAGTTCTAACCAAAAGAAAAGAGATCACACCACTCCACTTATGGTGCAACACTAGTCACTTTGGAAGATTTACATCATATTCACACAATACTGTTACGTTACATTATTGTTACATTGCTTTAGTGTCTTTTTTATGTGTATTGTTTGTATTATTTCTGTCATAATCTGCACTTTGTTCAGTGCAGTAATCATTCTTATGGTGCAACATTAGTTACTATGGAGGGTTTACATCCTGTTCACACTGTACTGTTACACTATGTTACTGTTACACTGTTGTGACATTGTATTGTTTCTGTTGTAACTTGCACATGTATAGTTTCTGTCGTAACTCGAATGTTGCCAAGTGTTCTCTGTGGTCCGTGGAGAAACATCTCGTCACCTTGAACTTGAACCTCGGCTGAGATGGAAACCTAATTGAACACTCTGATCATGCTCAGTCATCAGAAATGTGGTCCGTGCTAACATGCTGCCTCTGGAACCCAGTGGGCTCGGAGCTGAACAAGGAATCCATTGCATTGTTTTACACATTTGATCTGGTACAGCATGTAACTGACCCACCTCATATCGGAGGTCAAGCACTGGATTGGTTATCAGCGAAGGTCTCAGCGTTCCTTTTGTAATTGTTAGGGATCTGGTTCTGTCTGATTTTTCTGTGTTTTCTTTGATGGGCTTATTGTTCCAAACACCCAAACATGACTAAAAGTGTCAAAAAGAGGAACGTTAATGAGAATGCCAGTGCAATATTTGTATAGGCCATGTCTCTGCTACCTAGTATGACAGCAAAGTCTGTGAACAGCTATTTTAATCAGTTTAACTCTTAAATTTTTCTTTCTTTAATGCTGTAGGAGCTGTGGATGCTAAAATAATTTCTGGTAAACAAAAAGCCTCATGGAGAAACACCACACCCAACACGAATCAGAAGAGACAAGTCATTTCTTTAGTAACATTAACATGATCATTAACAGCACTTATGGACAGACTAATATCTCCCTGCACACTTACCACTTACCAGAGTTCCTATCAGCTAAAGAGTTTTTTTATATCACAGAATTGAAAATATCAGACAAAGCACCAGCTCCATCCAGTCAAGGAGCGACATCATTTCTGTTTTGATATACAGAAGACATGTGGCCTTCATGTCTCAGTTTACCGCTGTTGATGGCACAACGCTTGAAAAACGTTGCATCTTACACCATCTCTTTTCTGTAGAGACACTCAGCCCACACGCTTTTTACAAAGGCTTTTCTTTAAACATGTTTTCAGCTGTATCACATTTGATATTCTACAGATTCTTTCAGGCATGTTTCCAGCATTACTAAAGACTGTTGTGATCAAACCTCTCCTGAAAAAAAACCCTGGTTGCCTCCACACCTAACAATTACAGGCCAATTTCAAATTGGCCATTCATTGGCAAGGTCTCTGAGAAAGCAGTCTTCAATCAAATCAGTAATTGCTGGAATTTAAGTAGTAACTTTGACAACTTTTTCAATCAGGCCTCTGTCAACATCACACCACTGAAACCGCTCTGATAAAGGTGCTAATTGACATTCGTCTGAGTACAATAACCGTCTTTGTACTGGAAGATCAATCATAGAATTCTGCTGGATAGCTTAGAAACTGTGCTGGGCTCTTAGAAATGAGCATGAGATGGTTTAGGATATACCAAGAAGACAGAGGTTCTTTTGTCATTATCAACACTTATAAATCAGAGAAAAATGCAATGCCACATGCTGTTCCACAAGGATACATTCTTGGGCCCTTTTGTTAAACATACACATGCTTTCCCTCAGCCATATTTTTCAAGAATGCAAAATGATTTATAGCTGTGCTGACAACACTCGATTCTTTCACCAAATGACTTCAGTCACACAAACTAATTGCATTTATGCCTTGAAAAGGTAAATGGCTGGATGCAGTGAAATTTCCTTCAATTAACCAGTAACAAGATGTACTGTTAGGGAACAGGTAAGGAAGATTGCAATCTGATATCTAGAACAATGACCCGTGCCAAAAAATCTCAGTGCAGACATAGACTGGGACCTTAAATTCAGTGGTCACATTAATGCTAAATCAGGTATTCTGGCTTTATTGTATTGCTCTTCCCATCAGGCTCCCCCTCAAAAAGCCATTAGAAAGCTAGAGCTTATTCAAAATACTGCTGTTAGGAGTTCTAACAAAAATCGAGAAAAGAGAGCACATTATTCCAATCCCAGGTCCTTATATTGCTTCCAATCAGATACAGAATAAAAGTCAGTTCACTCCTCATAATTTGTAAGTCACTTGATGGTTCGGGCACTTGAGATGTCTGATGAATATCAGCCTGGAAGTTCTTATAGGCTGGCAAGAGCTCATCAGCTACTGGGGCCCAGATATGTACCAAAACAAGGTAAAATGGCTTTTAGCTTTTATCTGGAGGCCTAGTGGGTACGATATTTGCCTCTGGACCAAGAGGTCATGGGTTCGAAGCCCCTGTAGTTAGGGAATGGAAGTCGCTTTGGATAAAAGCGTCTGCTAAATGTCGTAAATGCAATGTCAGTGCTACCCATTTCTTTTGTCTCTTTTCTTTTTACTTCTTTCTCTCTCTCTCTCTCTCTCTCTCTCTCTCTCTCTCTCTGTCTCTCTCTCTGTCTCTCTCTCTGTCTCTCTCTCTCTCTTTCTCTCTCTTTCCCTTTCTTTATTTCTTTCTCTCTCTCTCTCTCTTTCCTCTCAGACAAATCTTCCCTCCTTTGTCTGATGCCAGACTCATCAACGGCACGTAAACATAAAGCGAGCGGCTTTGTGTACAGTCTGTCACATAAACGCTTCAGGCAGGAATATCAGCTCTTTTTCCATCCTTTTCTTTCTCAGTTACACCATTTAATTGCAATTTTAACAACTGGCAGCACAAACTATAGGTCTATTTTTATGGTGAAATCACAGAGGTTCTCTCTGCTGTTTGTGTCAGATAAATATCTCATCCTACAGAAGCCTGCACACACAGCTGCTGCTATGCAACAACTAGGATCAGAACACTTAAATGAAGACTTCAGTTTAGTAGAACATGTGTCTGCAAATGTGTGATTTGCACCTTGGAGTGACTCACGAACATTTTACTCACGTACGCAAGTCATGAACATGACATGTCAGAACTACTTGCATTATGATAGATGTGAGAATGTGCGTCTGCCATAGCTGGAGTGTATTAGGGCAGTAATTACAACAGACATGTTTCTGTTTCCTTTTCAGAAATGCATCAAGTGTGAACTGTCCGGAACTCTGACAGCTTCACTTTATTGTTGTTAAAGAACAGTTGGACCTTCCTACTGCCACACAAACATACAACCTTTTCCATCTTATATGACATTCAGTTACGACCTCACAATCTGATCTTTTGAGAGGTGTTCTACCTGTGAACAATTGGTTCTCGATTCCAAGTACCCTGAGTATGGACTTGGGAATTGAGACCCAGCAATTTAGGCTCTGGGGTCCAGACTCCGAAGATTGAAAATGTGATTGTCAGATGTACGAAGTATGATGAATGTCTTACTCGAATGCCTCTCCTCGGACTTCAGACAATTAACAATACTGCGCAATCAGTACTAAGTACAAAATACTACCTACTATGACATGTCTAACAACAAATAATACAACATTGAACATAAGGTGGTGAAGTACTATGTGACAGAGCAACGGGGAAGAGTTTAAAATATGGGGACTGCAATACAGAGAATGCTTCAGCAATTTATGTTGGGCTGCTTCACCCCCTGCCTAATATAATACACCCTTTTACAGGATCCACTGTAACGACAATCAATATTCACTTTACCTGTCAGTGGTTTTAATCATGTGGCTGATGGATGTTTATCTGATATTTTGCACCGATGTAAGTCTTGGCTCAGCCAATCAGATCTTTGAACTGGAATGGCTTTATAATACAGTTTGATAATACAGATGGTATTTATAATATAGAGGGTATTTATAATACAGATGTTATTTATAATACAGATGGTTTTGTAATACAGATGGTATTTATAATATAGATGGTATTTATAATACCAATGGTATTTATAAATAGATATATTTATAATATAGATGGTTTTAAAATACAGATGGTGTTTATAATATAGATGGTTTTATAATACAGATGCTATTAACAATATAGATAGACATAATAAAACAGATGGTATTTTTAATATAGATGGTATTTATAATACAGATGGTATTTATAATATAGATGGTAATAGTAATACAGATGGTATTTTTAATATAGATACTATTTATAATACAGATGGTTTTTATAATATAGATGGTATTTATAATACAGACGGTAATAATAATACAGATGGTACTTTTAATACAGATGGTATTTATAATATAGATGGTAATAATAATACAGATGGTATTTATAATATAGATGGTAATAATAATACAGAAGGTATTTATAATACAGAGGGTATTTATAATACAGATGGTATTTATAATATAGAGGGTATTTATAATACCAATGGTATTTATAATATAGAGGGTATTTATAACACCAGTGGTATTTATAAATAGATATATTTATAATATAGATGGTTTTAAAATACAGATGGTATTTATAATACAGATGGTATTTATAATATAGATGGCATTTTTAATATAGATGGTATTTAGAATACAGATGGTATTTATTATATAGATGGTATTTATAATTCAGACGGTATTTATAATATAGATGGTAATAATAATACAGATGGTATTTATAATATAGATGGTAATAATAATACAGAGGGTATTTATAATACAGATGGTATTTATAATATAGATGGCATTTTTAATATAGATGTTATTTTTAATAACAGATGGTATTAAGCACCCATAGGTAATGGCTGCCTGGTGTACATAGACATGGATCTTCAGAATGAAGATTAAAATAAAACTTAAAGAACTAATCCTCATTTGTGTTTTGCTCCACTCTCAGAGGGCTGGGAGATATCAGCACTGTGTTGTAGCTGTTTTGTGTCTACAATCGGAGACATTTGAGAGACATTTATTTTACCTGTTACCCTTTACCAGTCAGCCTGAATTATGAGATTCTTTTGAACGGGATGTTTTTCAGCTCACTCTAAAACAACCCCGGTCTCAGTCCAAGCAGATACAGTCTGATGTTCGTAAAATTCATGCCTTCACGCTCTCATTAAAAGTTACGACAGGATGTGATCGATAATGGCTCTTGAATTTTGAAAACCTTTTGCCGTCCTCAGAGACTAATTACTGATTATGACAGGCAGGTCTCCTTCGTTTTCATGAGCAAGAAGAATTTTTTTTTCACATCAGATTCCAAATGTGTACTACAGTAAATTGAGTAGACTCTTATTTCAAAGACTCTCATTTCCAGTCCAGTCCCTGAACCTGACCAGTTTCAGAGGAATCTTCTGACACTTTGCAGCCTGTCAGTAAAACATTTGTTCACATTGCTTTCATGTAATCTACTCAGTATGACAAAGATAAGACCGTTTGAGTTGTATTTTTGCACCAACAAGGTGATTCAAAGAAAAACATGAAACTTAAGACTTTTGTGCAGTACTGTATAGTGGAACTGTACAGAAAGACTGATTGACCTTCTGGAAAAAGTACAGTGTTCTCCCTTATCACTCAGGATGAAGTGTGAGTGCGTTAGTAGCTTTCTCTCTCTCTCTCTCTCTCTCTCTCTCTCTCTCTCTCTCTCTCTTCCGCCCACTCCTCTAACGGACCATTCCTTCAACCAACATGCACTTCTGATGATGGACAGTGCCCCCCCTCATCTTTCTTCCTGACTGCTCACTTTCTTCAGTGCAGACAAAAGGATGGAAAAAACACCCGCTGTATGGAAACGTAGAGCTTTCTGCTTTCTCTCTCTCTCTCTCTCTCTCTCTCTCTCTCTCTCTCTCTCTCGCTCATGGCCTTATGATTAAGTGCTTCTTTGTAAGAAGCACTCAGTCTCAGCAACAGCAGCCATAATGGAGAGGCTTTGGCATTGTGAGCGCTGCTTTGGCGGTTTTCAAACACGGTTCCTTCACAGCGTATCATAGTGGAGCTCTTACAGCAGAAAGGACACCAATCCACGTTCTGATGGATTTGCTTAAAGCCTCTCTCGAACCTATAAAAACCTCCTTCTGCAGTCAATGCAACAGGTTAGAAAGTCAAATGAGCACAGAGTATTTTTAATATTAAGAGTTTTTTTCACAGGTATATTACTAAGTACACCATAAATAAAACAAAATAAAATAAATAAAAGTAAACAACAATAAATACTAAATCATCAGAAACCTGGTTTGACTCGATCAGTCCTTCATTAAATTAAATCAGGAGCTGCTGATGGAGTGTTCTCCTCACCAGCTCACACAGTATCAACTACTTTTACACACAGAACTAATCCTGATACTTTTACACACAGAACTAATCTGGTACTTTTACACACAGAACTAATCCTGATACTTTTACTGCT
This sequence comes from Alestes dentex, assembly GCA_037576975.1. Taxonomy (NCBI): domain Eukaryota; kingdom Metazoa; phylum Chordata; class Actinopteri; order Characiformes; family Alestidae; genus Alestes; species Alestes dentex. Next base: position 3,553 of record JBBIGA010093233.1, on the reverse strand, counting down.
TTACTGTTTGTTTGTATTTTTTCTAATGTTTACTTTGTTGGCAGAAAGACACTCTAAGAATAATGGGTTTAAATACTTTGCTTAGGTGCCTCAGACTTCTGCACATGATTGTAAACATTTATATTAACATTATAAACAGGCGACAAATGTCCCAATGTTCCAAAATTACTGAGCAGAACCAGTAATTTTGCACATCTACCTCAGACTGTAATTTTTGTACATTAAACTCTTTTGCACATTTCCTTCATTTAGCAAATGCGCAGTTAATATCAACGTATTTTACTAAATTATTTGTATATAAAACTCTTAACTGTAATCTCGGCATTTGTGTGGACAGAAATGCGCTTTCTACTGTTCATATGACAAACATTTTGAATCCTTTCGAATCCTTGAAGAAGTATAATCTGAATGTAATGATATGATGGTCAATTCAGGCAGGATGGAATCGCGAGATCTGACAGGTTTAAAGCCAAAAAACAAATAACACAAACAAATACAAGGGGCCCGTGGTACACGAAAACATGAGAAAATACAAAAACACGAGATGGTCCAGGCAAAAACGAGAACAAGAACGCAGCAAAACCAAAGGGAAAATAAACAGGATTAACAAGGACACAAGAAAAAAAGCAAAACTAGAAATGACAATGACAGTGTTCCAAACGTGAGTTTTACCAAGAGGTTTAACAAAGTATCTACACTGACTAGAGACGGGGAAACACCTGGGTAGGGGTGGAGCCAGGAACAAGACACAGGTGAACAGGATAACAAGGAGGTGGAGCTAAAACCAAAACATTCTCACATGAAACAGACACAAAGAAAGGCACATGGAGAATGTAAACAACGACATAGACAAGAAAATAGGTGGGAGAAAAGATAGGGAGAACATATAAAAGATAGGGAGAACATATAAACAGTATTTGTGCATTAAAATCTGCAGATTTTTCATTTGTGTCTAAAATGGCAAAGTTTTCTTAGAGGACGGGTATAAAAGGGTATATTCTGGAAAAAGGGTATAAAAGATATAAGGAAGTGGTAAGTAAGTGAAAACCGAAGTTCAAAACACTGATTAAAACACAAAGAGAGAAAGTGGTACCTTGCTCAAGGGAACCTCAGTGTTGTCACTAGGATTTGGGGTTCAAACCCACAACCTTCTGATTGCAGGGGCAACTACCTAACCACTAGGCCCCATCTGCATTCTACTCACACTGGTGCTGTTACTGCTCCTGTCGACTGCACTGCATGTTGTCTCGTCCTGTAAATTAGGGTAATGTTGCTCTTGTATTTTTGTTGTTTTTTTTGCACTCTCTCTGCCCACACTTGTGTTTTTGTGTACTGTGTGAGTGGTTGAAATGACAATAAACACCTACTTGACTTGACTTGCAGCATTAGAGTGACGGGTCCAGGCTCTGATGACGCAACTAATGCAACTCTCCTCTCCAAGCTCGATGGTCTGCTTAATTGGGCCTGATTAAATTGATTTTCTCTCCTGGTACAGGTAATTTGCTCTGGCTGTGCGGCTGATGGAGAGATGGCGTCGGCCGCAGGGCGAGACTTATTGAGCCCGTCTGAGGCGGAACAAAAGGACCGGAGATCCGCACTAATGCAGCCCTATGGCACAGGAGAGCTATGAAAGGAAACGAAGCTGGTAAAACATTCACACCACCTTTAATTATAAAGACCGTCTCAGTACCGCCATCACTCACTGGTTAACCCATGTAGGTCAGCTGTGTGTACAAGACCTGCCGAGATCTGGGGCTGAGGGTGTGAAACCTTTCCCCTTTATATGCACTCTTAAATTAATATCTCTCTATCACTCTCTCTATATCTCTCACACCATGTATCTGTATACATATGTATGCATGTATGTATGTGTGTGTGTATCTATGTATCTATCTATCTACTTACCTACCTCTCTATCTATCTATCTATCTATCTATCTATCTATCTATTATCTATGTATGTATGTATGTATGCCACCCAATCGCTGCTTAGCAGCCGTTGCCATCCACCAAGTTTCCAGTTCTAGCTTTTTGGGTGGACATGTCTGGAATGTAGAACTCATGGTGACGTTATAAAATGTGCCAGAGACAGACTAGACAGCCTGACAGACTACAGAAAATTGACTATTTGAAAACTGCAGCCTTCACCCTAAGGTACATGCATGGAGGCCCAGAGGGTAAGTGGTGGTCCTGATGGCCAAATAAATGAATAAATACGTTTTTCTAATTTTTTTCAAAGACATACCGTAAGACCTTAAAGCATCTTAAAGGCAATCTTGAGGAAACAGTATTCCAGCGGCGAACAAAACAAGAGAGCAAATTGACGATGAGTCTGATGAGAAGGAGGTGCTGGACATCAAAAAGCTGAATCTGAGGCTGAAGGTTCACCTCCAGACTTCACAGTCCAGGCAGGTTTCTCTGGACAAGATAGAAATCAAAACCAATGCTACTAGTCCGTCTTACGACCCAGAACTACAATACTGTCCCATTACAGTCTCCCTCTTGTGTCCCCAGTAGTATATTTGTAGTATTTTTTATTATTTTATATTTTATTTTTTTGCTATAACACATTCAGAGAATATATGTAAGCATATATAGGTTTATAATACATACATTATAATACATTCCCCCTTTTTTTTGGTCTGTGTTGTGAGTGTGTTGTGTTGTATGTTGCACCTACAGTCCAGGAGGACGATATTTCATCTCAGTGTGTGCTTAATGTATACGGGATGACAATAAAGCTCTACTTGACTTAACTTGACTAACCTGAAGGACAACATCCTCTCTGGATTAAAGCTCATCGTCAGATAATCTATAGTCTATGACACCTGTATTTGCGTCAAGGTGAGTCATTTATTTGGCTGTTTAGGCCTTTACATAATCTCACGTTAGTTTGACTGAATAATAATCTGGGTTTACTAAAACACTCCTGTAAAAGCCTTAGAGTCATTTTAGTTGGAATTCTAAAAGTTAATTGCTTTTACCACCTTGGCTTTGAATTCATTTTATTGATCCAGGAGTGACACCAAAGTGGCCTTTGCATTCCTCCCTCATCCACAGCGACGGCGGAGGCACTTGGCTGGAATTTTTCTCTTTGTTTTGTTGAAATAATTTTACTGCATTAATGAGAAACACTCAGAGGGTCCTGCATGTTCTCTCTGTTTTGTTTTGTCATGGCAGGATTAAGTCAATTAAGTGCTTGTTATGTCTGTTAACTCCTTTTTAAGTAACATTTTATTGGCTAAAAAACATTCCGTGACAAGAATCAAGATTAAGCAATCAGAATGATTTACTGTTTCTGTAAAAATAATACATAATTAAAGGCGCTTCAGACATTTTCAGTGGAGACAACCCGGTGCTTCATTTCATGCCTGTCAGTCATTCTGAGGAGATTAAATGACAGAAATGTGAACAAATGTTTTACTGACAGGCTGCTAAGTGTCTAAAGATACAAGAAGCCTAGAAAAAAGGAGTTCTAACCATTCAGCATTCAGCACCACCAGTATACTGATCACCGCCTGATCATCTGGAATCATCTGCTCCTGGTTCTTCAC
>JBBIGA010093223.1:0-11212 GCA_037576975.1 Alestes dentex | reverse complement strand
CTGCTTTGTTCACATCCCACCTTTCTGAGCAACATTACCTAAGGTGCTTTGTTACGACCAGGGATACAATTTGGAATTTGGGGACACACGGCCAGATACAGTAAAAGACTCAGAGACAACAATCTTGTACAAATAACCATGTTTTGGTATTTATACCCAACAGTTAAGTGTATCTACAAAATACCAAGGTGACAATGACAATATACACAGACAATATACAAGGACAATATACAAGGACAGGTTGGGCCTAAGACGACACAGGTTGGGCCTAAGACGACAAAGGAAGAACAGAATAAAACAAAATGTCCCTAAGCCTTCTCTGAGTTTAGCATCTATTCTACCTTGGTTCCCAAAACAAAAACCTAAATAACCTACACTGCTCTATCCGCAAAACAAAACTTACAAGGGGTAGTGTCTGCCTCTTACCTAATGAATCTAACAAAAAGGCTTCCTATGGTGCTGCACAATGTATGAATGGGAACAATACCCTGACCCAACCTGGCAGAACAAAGCAAAATAACCACTATCAAAGTAGCAGGGATACAATCTCTCTATTAACCTAACGTTAACACACAGAGCCAACGATTTTCCTTCCTCTCTTTCTTCCCCCAAACTCTGGCGTCCTCTTAAGGGCAGGGAGGCAGGAGTTTCGGCTGCGATCCGCCACTGGGAGGTGATAGGGACGATCGGCCAATCTGCATTTACTCCGCGAGGCAACCGTATCACGGGGCGGTCCTAAAAGAGAGCGAGAGTGAGAGAGAGCGAGCGACGCAAGAACAGAGTGAGAACGAGAGAGGGAGAAAAAAAACCCAAACGTGCCGCCGCATGTAACATGCTTCTTGTATGTGCATGCGTGTACCCGTACACAGCTTGATAGATATTGCAATCACAGTGCTGAAAAAAAAAAACTAAAATGGGAATTGTTTACATCAAGATTACCAGGATGCACATGCCGTCTTCTTGTGTCGCCACCAGTACACACACACACACACACACACACACACACACACACCTGGGCCCCTTCAAATCAATGTGCTATGTTTGACCCCCACCTTGTGGTCACTTAGGGGATTTTACTAAAATCTCTGAACAGTTTAAACGTTACATAATAAGTATGGTGCCTGCCCGAACACGCTTTTGATTACCAAAATTGATCTATAAAGTGTAATGACATTATATTAGAGGAAACGCTAATTTTAAGGGTATAAATAATAAAATGAATGCTGTCATTAGCATTAGCGCTGTAAAGTATGTTGTTTAGTGTCTACGCCAAGCCGCATTATTCACGTTTGTCCCCCTCATTAGAGGGGGATGACAGGGTTCGCAGATAACTAATATGGGTACAAATTTCTTCAGTAATATCCAGACTTCAAATTCAGATGTTTATAGAAGGTGATGCAGCAAAACTGCATAAAGGTGTATTTTCAAAAAATAATGCAGGGTTGATTTGCAGTAAAGGGATATCACTGGTTGCAATGATATGTCTCGCGCTTGCTAGGGTGTAGCTACTCGGTTGCGATGGGATGTGCTTTTTGTTGACCCAACTTCACTTTTTATTCCAAAAAAAGGCTATAAACCCAATTTCTGCCTGTTTCCTTAAATGAAGTATGCATTCTTTTCTTCAATAACATTCATTGAATACATTTGTGTGGTGGAAGTACATGTGATTTTGAGTTTTCACCTTTGTTGGTTATCTTGGCACAGCCATCTTTGTGAAGAGGTGAGAGCTGTTTTCTCAGCGGGGGTTTTCAGCTCTCCCCTTTCACCCCTTTCACTATTATTCACTAGCAGTTCAAAACAGAGTCGTAGCATCACAACGTGTCCTAATCCATCTGATAACACAGTTACGAAAGAAAGATATATCTGATTGTCCATTCCCGTTCCAGAAGCAGAATGGCCACTTGGGGCCTGCAGAAAGAGGCTACAAATGAATTTGTGAAATTATGTTTTAACTTGCATTAACAGCTTTCTGTCGGCAGGTGTCTTTTTCTGATGGTTTAAAGACAGACCAGGTGAAACCTCTGTAGCATGGATCCTGCGTTTCTTTTCATACATGTTTATGCCAAGCTCTAAAAGCCGACCACACAGCATACCTTTCTGTTTACAGGCCCTCTGCAAATACCCTATGTAAATTACAGAGAATGTGAAGAGACTTCTTTCTGCTATTAGGCTTTTAAGAACTCTTCACTACATTTCATTAGCCAGTCAGGTCTGGTACACACGTTAAAGAAACTAAAAAAGTCTTTCCAAGGTAGCCTTTGATTAATGTTCTGCCTCTCTGTTTGCATTTATTATTTTCATTTGATGTTGTGATTATTTTATTTAATACCCCAGCTTCCATTTACTTCTGTTTTTACTTAATTGCTGTTACCAAACTGCAATTCAAATAGCTGATAAATAAAGGAGGAAAATCACAAAATTTATTATCTTATGATATTTATGTAGTATGGTGGTCAGGGCTGTTGCCAGCAAGAAAGTCCTGGGTTTGATTCCTGGGTTTTTAACAGGAGGATTCCTTGCACAGTTGAAGAATTTGCATGACCTTTAAGTGTTTCTGTGATTTTTCCTTTGGATTATCAATTAACTAAAACCCAGAACAGAATTTCACCAAAGTTATCAACAGAAAATACTTTATTATCATAATAACAATAACAACAGAACAAAAACAAAACATTTCTTATATAAAGTACATAAAATTATATCTCCAAACTACAATACAAAAATAAAACGAAATTTTTCCTCTTTACTGTACTTCTTTTCGGGCTTAATTTGTTTTATAGTGAAAATACAATAAAGTGCAAATAACTAAACAACCCCCAAAGCCTTGAGTTCAAAGAATCGGGTGTCGGGGGTGGGGGATTTCTCTCCTCCTCTCTCCGTTTCTGTTGCTCGGTGTTTTTTTTCTTATGATTTTTTATATGCTTATATAACTTTGTAGCGTTTCCACTGTAACTTGCAGCCTTTTTACACATTAGACAGCTCGCTGTTATTTCATTCTCGGCCTGAAAATATCGCCACATGGCTCTCCTCTGAGGAACGTGACAGTACAACATCAAAACACAAGAGGTGGGGAGAGCAGTGTGCCGCTCCGTGCTGTGACTGGAGAGGTCTTTGAAAGCACCCGCACTAAATTATCGATCTTATTACACCAGTATCACTCAATATCAATAACAACGTTGGTATTGATATTATGGATATTTGGATCGACCCGCCCACCACTACTCTTTTCCATTCCTCTGCTCTGTCACTGCTTGTGTGTGTTTGTGCGCGCGCTGCTTGCTTGCGTTTTCCTGGCGCTCCTGAGTCACATGACAGTACAACTTCAAAACAGAAGAGGGTGAGGAAGAGCAGGGTGTGTAGCTCCGTACTGTGACTGGAGAGACACTTGAAAGCATCGGCACTAAGGGGTGTAGCATCGGATCTCATTACACTTTTATCAGTCAATATCAATACCAACGTTGGTATCGATATTATGGATATTTGGATCGATCTGCCCACCACAAACAGGCAATAGCACCTCCTGCAACCAAGGTGGCAATAAGCAGCTTGACATAATGAGTGGATGGATGCAATATACGTTGATTTTTTTCATCTGTAAACCACATTGAGTTGGTTACATACTAAACTGCCCTGTGCTCTCGGATTTAATGACCTCCTGCTCTCCAGGATCACCGCTATATTTCAGTGTACTGGTTACATGCAAATTCCACAGTTTTTCCAAAATTCTGCTTAATTTATTTAGAGAAATTCAAAAATCTCATTACATTTTTTCACAATGGTGCTGATGGGAATCGATGGGAATCACAAGATCTATAACACAACTATAGTCATAGAGAGATTATTTTAACTGTAACACATACTAAGATCAAACATTTTGTAATGCTTATCACAGAGGGCCTACTTTCAATGTTTACCAACCAACAATGTTTTTAAACCATTTATATTTTCTTAAAACATGGCACAAAATAACATCTGTCATGTTCCCAGTCAGAAGTGACTGGTATAATTTATTGAGTAAAGAAAAAAGTTTTATGGGGTTGTTAAGGTATAAAAGGTGGTTGCTATGGTGTCGTAGTGGGTTGCTAAGTGGTTTTTAGGCAGTTGCAGTGTGTAGGAGGTTGTGGCTAAGGAGTCTAGATGATGGTTGCTATCGGATACAATATGGTTGCTCAGGATTTTCTAAATGGTTGCCATAGGACAATGTGGTTGCTCAGTAGTTTCTAGGCAGTTGCTATGGTGGATGAGGTGGTTGCTAGGGAGTTTTTAGGCGGTTGCTATGGTACACTAAGTGGTTGCTAGGCTGTTGCTAGGTGCTTGCTGTGGTGTAGGATTTGGTTGCTAAGTAGTTTCTAGGCAGCTTCTAATTGTAGGAGGTGGTTGCTAAAGAGTTTCTGGATTTTTGCTATGGGATACAAAATGGTTGCTAGAGTGTTGCTAGGTGCTTGCTGTGGTGTAGGAGGTGGTTGCTAAGCAGTTTCTCGGCAGTTGCTATGGTGGTTGCTAGGGAGTTTCCAGATGGTTGCTATGGTATAAAAGGTGGTTGCTATGGTGCAGAGGTTGTTGCTATGTAGTTTCCAATAAGTGTCTAGGGTGTAGGACTTGGCTGGGGAGTTTCTATGTGGAAGCAAAGGTATACAAGTTGGTTGCTCAGGTGAAGGAAGCGGTTGCTATGGAGATTTTGGGCAGCAGGCCAATCTCAAAATTTCTTCAGGAATTCTGCATTTTTATTTGAATGAACTGTCAACAGGTGTGGTTCCCTTGGAGTACAAATTGAATTGGAGATAGGTTCCTGTGGGGGGAAAGGGGACATAAGGTGTGTGTGTGTTTCTGTGTGTGTGTGCTCAAAGGCACCAGCATGGTGGGGTGTGGGAATGTTCTAAAACTCTACTTTATACACTAAGCATAGTCTTACTAATTAAATTCTAATGACTGGTCATTTTTGAGGCACTAGAATGCATAAAAAATATTTGAGAATTGTTATTATATTTTATGTGTCATAAGTTCAATAAAACATAAAATATAATAAAAATTCTCAAATATTTTTATGCATTCTAGTGCCTTGTGTAAACAAAGTCATGGAACCTTACGACAAACCGATGAAATTAACTGCGTTTTCTAGAGAGAAAATCTGAAAATCGGTCAGATTTGACCGGAGCACAATAGGAGGGTTAAATTTCCCCATTCAGTTTTGTATGTCTATGTTCAGCTGATGTCCACTAGAGGGGCGACAAAGGCAGCTCCTCCAGTCTAATCTTCGCCATCTCTCTCTCTACATGAATCACGCCGCGGACACCGGACACGGTCCGCATAGAAAATCACCCCGCCCTAGGATAACGAATTCAGAAAAAAACTTTTTTTTGTTGTTCGAGTGCCACTCGGAAAGACGTTTAATTGCAGGGGGTTACTAACTGACAACACGCACAGCGGCAGACTTTGTTACTGGACTTTATAAAACCAGTTCACTGGACAGTCGCCATTCCGACAAACAAAACAATGCGGGAACACGGGGCTGGGTTGCTAAAGCGGTAGCGCATTTACGACTCCTGCGAAAAAAAACTGCTTCACGAGTTGTTCACGGCGATAAAGTTTAAATCGTTATGTGTAAGGGAAAATAGTCCGGGGGCTGCCGTACGACGAAACGAGCTGCTGGATGCTGGGACTCCCCCCACTGCCCTAAGCGACGAGAACAACTCGAGCCCGCGGCTCCGAAACCGGCCCGGACGCCCTAGACGCACACAAAAGTCTCTCTCCTGTTTGTGGAACTACAAGAGTTTTGTTGTCGGCTTTACTGACCGAGGCGAAAGTGGCAGCGTAGAGGAAATGCTCCACGTTTGAAAAGTCGTTTACTGTCCATATACACTTGGTATTTGAGCATTTTTTCGGCTAGAGAAACAGAATGGCGTCTTATGTGGACAACAGCTTTCGTCAAGCGATTATGAAAAGCCCGACAGAGCGAACGCAACAGGTAGGACAAGGAGGAGAACCTTCACTGTTTAATTACATTTGCTGTGTGTTTTACACTGCGCTAAATACATCTACTTTCATGGAGAAGGTTAATCTCCAGTCAGAGAGTTGTTGTATCATCGTTTCCACTCACTCAACGAGCTAAGTTAATTTTATCCACGTTCCGTTACTTCTAAGTCAGCTTTTTATTACCTTGGCTTCCTTTAATAAGTTTCCGACCCACCTTAAACCTAGAGATGGCAGAATTGAAGTACAGCGTCATTTAAGACGCAGCAGAATTGGAAACCAACGTCAGTCTCTTGACCAATGGCTTCACTTGTTTGAGGTGTACAAGCAAACCTTATATAGTTTTACGAAGTTTTGGTGTTGCTGGAAGGTCTTATTTTAGCTCACTATCTGACTCCGTGCTGCAGACCAGCATAACTCACCCTAATTAAACCAGAGCCAGTCGGCCTGATGACATTTGTCTACGTTACTCTGTAATTCAGTGATACTTCACATGATTTTTTGAGTCCCGCCCCCCGTGCCTCAGCACTCCATCATTTAACCAGAAGCGACATTACCCCGTAACGTAGGCCCCTGGAAGATTGGAGGTGAAAAAACCTTAGGAATGCAGGCCGTGAGACAATCGGAATTAAAGGAATACAGATTGCCTGCCTGCAGGGTCTTCTGACATGAATGAATAACTACACATGTACCTTTTATGCTGACATAAACCATTTATGACCTAAAACAAGTGCTAAACTGGAAATGTGAAAGTCCACGTAACAGATTGACATGTTCACAACTGGTGCTAGTCACTGGGTTATTACTGCTGTTTTTAAGTTTTATTATTTTATTCCACCTGTTTTTTGGGGGGGGGGGTTTGTGCCATTTTTTCTCTAAGTAATCTGAGCGGTGTACAAGGAGAGAGGTTCACTGGCGCACATGGCACCCAGAGACAATCACAGAAAAAAATGTCAGGCTCATAAACAGCCTGACACCAGAACCATGGTTTAAAACAGAACTGAACTCAGTGCTCTGGATGATCTCCACCGAGGAGCCGCCAGTGCTCACCAGGGAGTGATCACGCTGCGCCCTCCTGAAGTCGACAACCATGTCTTGTTTTATCCACATTCAGTGACAGGTTGTTGGCTCTGCACCGATCCATTAGCCATTGAACCTCCTCTTTGTATGCTGCCTCATCCATAATGTGGTGCCAAAAGTAAAGACAAGTAGTGCTGTTGCCTCACAGCAAGAAGGTCCTGGGTTCAATTCCTGGCCTGGGTGGGCATGGGTCCTTTCAGAGGGTGTTGGCATGTTCCCCCTGGCTATATATGGGTTTCCACTAGATATTCCGGTTTCATCCCGCAGTCCATGGAACTGCCCTGGCGACCTGTCCAGTTTGTTTCTCTGCCTTTCGGCCTATGACTGATGGGGGTAGGCTCTAGCACCCCAGCTACCCTGGGGGTTCGAGACTGCCTGGGGAGACTTTTTTTGCCCAAATTTGGGTATCTCCAAGCACTGTTTTTTTTTAGCAACTACACAATCACATTTTGCATTTTCTTGCAGAAGTACATGTTGTAGTAATTATTACCACTGTTCCATATTCAACTTTGTATCTACCATGTTCTCATATCTAGCATCCTGTTTTTTTTCTTGCAGTTTTCGAGTCATTGGCTTATCTCACAGATCATTCCTCTGTATGCCTCTGTTTAATCTTTCTCGTAAACTTGTACTACTTACATCTTTCACTTTCCAAACCAGTGAAAACAGCCTTCGGTGTTGATTGTAATGGATGTGTAATCGGTGAGTTTAACAAACACATGAGAAATTCCTGCAGTTCATTGGAGCATTCATTACATGACGCAGTGGCTGTGATGGATTTATGAGCTTTACAATTCTCACAGTACATGCACAGCACTGCAGTTGGGCATTATCCAAGCACATGGTCACCGAATAAGTGAACATAGTGAATAATTTCAGTAGCTATTTAATGTCAAACTATCTATAATAGCAAGTGGCAAATGTTAAACAGTGCTGCTGGTAGAAGAAGGGGGATGGTTAACTTTAGCTTGGCTAGCATCGGAACAGTTCTGAGCATGGTAGATTGAGGATCCCTAAAGCACCTCCATAAATTTACTTGATAATGACTCAGACCTGAGGAAGTGAAGTCAGATGGTGCTGAAGGGACAGAAATATGAAATGCCATTATATTCTGTCACTGTTCTAATTTGAAATAATATAATCATTTTTAAATACCTTATTATCCTTAGACTGCCTGAGCCAATGCAAGATAGTAGATTTGAGCGTAGAAAACTATAGACCTAAATGATAACTTTGGCTTTAAGTTACTTGTGTCGTACTACACTGAACTCACTTCATTCTGAAGCCGAAGTGCACCTGATTTCACATGTTTAGAAGGCCTGTCCCCCTGTGGTTTTATGTATCATAATTAATTATAGAAAATAACATGAGCGGTTTGGTGAATCTGCCACGATGTCGTGGTCCTCTAACATGTAATAACAGATAAGCAATAACACTGTTCCTTTAAACAGTATTATTGCTAATCTTTAATATGAGAAGGGAAGTGACATGAAATGTGAAGCTGTACTTTTCCAAAGCTCCTATGTTTTCACACCAGTAGTGAGTCAGTGGATCAGAAGGAAGCTGAAGTGGCAATCATAACAATGGGTGAAGTTCCTGAGGCATTGAGTTTTCTGTTGCCTTTTAATGGCTGTCCTGGTGGACCTGTCAGTGAGGGAAGCTGTCAGCTTTAAAGCATTTTCTTGATGAATATGTATTTGTTCTTCTTATGACAGGGCAAGAGCTTGAGTTATCAAGCTCTCAACTCAGCTGGTGGCACCCATAAGCACAAACATCTTACTGTTTGAACAATGCTCGACTGAATCTGTGAAGTGGAGTGAACATGGAAACATGAAAGCTCCTAGATGTATCTGTACCAGGTTCACACAACACGAGGGCCTGCTACTATAGTTGTTTCCCATAATTTGGAAGCTCCTTTTTCAGCACATTGTGCTTTACTCTAAGGGCCTATTCACAAATCAACACTAGGTCTGTCTGTGTTGATTATATTAGTAATCTAGTGCTTATTTTGACAAATAATTGTCGACACACAATCATATACATCCAGTTTACTTCATATGTTACGAGGTTTGAAACACATGCATTTACAAGATCCTAAATGTGTTGCTCAAAAAAGCAATTTGAGTGCTACCTACTCCCCTTGTACAGAATGTTCAGATTGCTGAACTGCATGTCCTTCAGATCATTATAATTAAAATAATTATTATTATTTTAAAGCAGTTATTAAGCTGATTCATTGTGAATATACATTTTAGTGGATAAAAAATAACAGTTCTTCCACTGCTGAGAGAAAGTTTCTGAATCTGAGTGTTCAGTATCTGCAATTTAAATGGTTATACGGTTAAAGGATTATAAATGCAGCAACATTATTAATATGCAGACAGTTTACCCCAACATTCTGCTCTTCTTTAAAAAGGGGGAAAATGTAGTGAATTCGATCAAAAAAAAGGAAATTTGGTGTAACTTCTAAATCCAAAACGAGGCAACATATATAATGTGAAAAGAATACATTTTATAAGTGGGATCTGCTTAGTAGAAAGGGAAGGACATTTTGATTAAATCAAAGTAGTGGAAACATTGTCATTGTTCAGTTCATTAGTGTTGTTTCTGCATGCGTACATACATAATGATTGTTTTTTGTGGCATGATACCTCAGTGCACAGCCCATTTCTAAAGAATTTGTGTGTGTGTGTGTTTTGTCTGAGAAGCTAATCGGATGAAATAGATTGACGTCTCACCTCCAGCTGCTTCCTAAAAGGAGGAAAAAGACTTTGCACCAGGACAGTATGATGATATATATTTTTTGATAAATCAGATTATACAACAGGTTAGGTCTGACCTTATGATGGAATTGGCTGCAAGACATTTCATGAGTGCCGTCATGAGGGATGAATGATCATGAATGTGGCAGATCTCCATTTTTAGTAGATGCTCCATTTCTATTTTAATGTTTTGTGTTGTATCACATTGCTGTTCCTACTAAAATATTAAAGTGAAGCCAGCCTGAGGTGGAGAAAAACAAACTGTATAATTGTCACGTTGACGGAACATTTAGAAAACTTTGTGCACCGGCTTCTGGAATGTCAAATTAAATGGTTAACCATATTATCGCAGAAGACATGGTGTTACTATTGTAATACTGCGATAAGGACTTTCCCTCTATGATGCTCAATACATACTTGGTTTTTGTCACCTTCATGTCATAGTGATCTGATCAAATTGTCTGTTGCCACTCATTTTTGTGTTATATGGGCCATGAAGTCAGTTTTAGCTTGCCACCGAAGAGTCACTGTTTTTTTGTAAAGTGCTGTTTACAGACAGAGGAAATGGCAAGTGCAGCGTTATTGCAGCTGCATCTCGCTGCACGCTAGAGAAGTTGTTGCAGCATAGTTCTTGCCCACATTCTCGGTTTCACACGCAGTCTAACACTCAGAGCTTTCACACATATTTGGTGAATGTGGTCATGTTGCTCAGTGAGACATATTTGAGTATATGCCAAAGTACAGCAGGCAGCTCTCATCCTGTTTGATTGTTACATGTATTGTGTCTGGGGGTGTGTCAAAGTCTCGTGAATACATGTGAATGTTTTGACACTGCAGTGTATTGCTGGTTTATTGTATCACAATATCGGCCTTTGCAATTCTGATATCATAGGAGTCTGCAATATGCAAGTGAGCTTTCCAACCAGTCTCATTGTTTTTACTGTGAGTATCATGACCAATCACAGTTCTTGATGAGCTTCTGTGGTTGTTGTAATGAACAAAGTCATTTAGACACAAATGTCTCTGTGAGAAAGACTGTAAAATGTTCACAAAGGCCACACTGATCACATAGATACTTTTTTTAGTTTTTAACAGTGATAAACAAAACCAACATTTAACCTAATACTAAGTACCAACTCCAGCAAGCTATAAACTGTAGGGTAAACATACCAATTAAGCTCACCCAAATCTTAGGTTGAACAGTTTTTAAGTAAAAGGCATTATTTTCATAGGGAAATGAGAAGTTACAATGACATCTCTCATTTAATAGTTTATAACTTCATTAAAAAAATATATATATAATATAAATATATGTAATTAATAAAAAAGATATACAGCTTTAAATGCAAGAAGTCTGGGCTGTGCTTAATGGGTACATGTTGTACCCTTTAAGAACACCC
>JBBIGA010093201.1:0-11212 GCA_037576975.1 Alestes dentex | reverse complement strand
AGGTCAGAATAGGATGTGTATAACCAGTATCACTTGTTACTTGTTTGGACCAAAACATTCTTCACTGTTAAATTCACGTATGGCGCATCGGTGGTGTGTTTGAATTCTCAGGCTTCCAACAACGTTGGCAAGTCCGCTAAGGCTAATGGGCATTCACGTGCAGTCCTGCAAGCACGAGTGAGTAAAATTCAAGGCTCATTATAAGAGTCACCGGAGAAGGAAGTGTTATGTCCTGTTGCCTTTTGGACAAAAATGGTCACAGCTGCAAATTTTCCCAACCTCCAGAAGCCATCTTTGTCCTCACAATGTTTGGCTCCACATATAGTTGTGAGGCTGCATTATTAGCAATGAATGTGATAAAAGGCTCACATCGCAGCCGCTTAACAAATGAACATTTAAGACTCCGTCTGACAACCACACCTTCTGTGCCAAAATGTTCAGCAGCGTATTAATAGCAGACAGTGCCATTGTTCACACTAGGTTGCTTGGTATTTTAACTGTTTCAGGACATCTCATTTTTACCTCATTCATTTTGATGTTTCAGTGGCTTGTTCTGTTGCACTTTAAACAAAGGCACTTTATTTATTCAGGCATAAAAGTCATTAAGTTAATCAATGTTATTGTTAAATATTTTCATGAAACTACTGCGCATATTACACTTTACTGCCAAGAGTGAGTGGATTAGGTTCACAAGCAAACAATTATAGGCAAACAGCACCATTTCTTTTGATTGTATGACGTAAGCAAATCTAATAAAAGGGATTTGCTTATCACTTGTCGTCTCGGACCTTTGACCTAATCCAGAAATTAGATTTGGACCTTTGAATCTAAAGTTTGAGAACCCCTAGTATAGTGTTTTACTAAAGTAACCTCTGCAATTAGACCTTTAAAGTAAAGTGGCCCCTTATAGTCATGCGTGAAATTCTTTCTCCGCATTTAACTCATTCACCAAGCAGGGGGCTGACACCAACGAGGGGCACCCGGGAAGCAGTGTGTGGGCACGGTACCTTGCTCAAGGGTACCTCAGTGGTGACACTAGCAGTCCAGGGATTGAAACCCACAACCTTCTGATCTCAGGGCGAACTCCCTTTCCACCAGCTGCCCCATCAGCAGAAAGACATTAGTGAACAGGAATAGAGCCTTTGTGACAGCAAAGAATAGTCTTTCCACAACCACACAGAAAAAGATATTATTGTATGGCTTCACTGAATCATTACATATATGAATCCACAGCTTAGAGTTCAATATAGCAGGAACCACAGACACTAATCTACAGACAAGTGATATAGTCAAGTGAGTCTTCACTATATCCTCCACAAGTGAACAACAGCAGTGTGATTTATGCTAAGAGAACATTACAGGCCTGAATGATTGACCTCAGCATAACAGCTCTGTTATGCTGTGGACACATTTTGCTGACACAGTCACGAAATCTCAGCCCATCTGAACACCAATGAGAGATTTTGGACTGTGTTAGACAGCATTCTCCCCCCACCATCATCAAAACACCAACTGAGAGAATATTTTTTAGAATAATGTATTCTAAAATGTTTGTTTTAGTTAGAATGTATTTAAAGAATTTCTTTAAGAGGAATTTTTCATGTATTGTGAATGATGTATTTTATGCGATATAACAAGATATTCTTTGCCATCTTAGTTCATATATAGGTTCGTATTATTAGCACCATCTTATTAATAATTCTGGACACTGTAAAATGTTGTGGCTATCATAACAAAACCTTGTATCTCCGAAAGGGTAACTTAACAGAAGAAGAAAAAAAATCTTAGGTTTAGTATACATCCAAGTCATTAATGCCCAAGTCGTTAAGTCAGTTCTGCTGGGCAATTCATGATGACATGTTCACGTATTTGACAGGGCAGCTGGCATTTTAAGTGGGGTAAAAACGGTTTGATATGAATCCAGCAATATATGATTTATAAAGTAAGCACAGTAACCATTTTGTAGGACAAGGGCCATGTTGTCTTATTCCTGGAGGACTTAAAATAAGTCCTCTAAATTGCCACCTCTGCTATTACAACTAGATTTGCCGCTGTAAGGCTAGTAACAGTACTGCTTATTGTTGTATTCTGAAACATTGACCTGAAACCCCCCACCACCACAACTCCCCTCCCCCATGTCTAGTGTGGGTGTGGGTGAATATCATGTGAGCACCAATTCCAGCAATAGCCTGAAGATGCTGGTCTCTTGCCCCTTGTGAGCAAGTAAGAGATGTTGTGAGAGTATGTATGTGCACATTTCTGTTCAAACACGTTTATTCTTTTCAGCTTGTTGTATTTACATGCAAAATATCAAACAGCCTAAAATGTGCATGTTTAAAGTAATATGTGCCACAACAATAACTCCCATGGGTTTCTAAGGTTCATAAAACTGGCTCTTAAACAGGTATAAAACGGTCTCCAACCATCAAAACAGGGTAACAGTATCATGTATTTAAATTATTGCGTGAATTATGATATCATTAAATATTTTATCATAAAATTATTCACCTTTTAGCTTGATTGTTAATATTCTGGTCCTAGACTGTTAATATTCTGATTTCCCAGGAAAGTGGGAAGTGATGAGATGTTTTTCATGAGGTCACACCATAAGATAATGACAATAGAGACCATTGCATCACTGGATTAGTGATATTTTACAGTTTTAGAAAAAAAATTGTTGTTGTGCTGTATGCCCATTGAAACCTAAATGAGATATTTTTGGGTCCAGCGGCATACTATGAAACACTAGCGTTAAAACATGGAATGAGATAATGAAAAATACTGGACTATTCCTATACGAAAGGCAAAGAAAACAAAAAGGCATTTCTCTCTTCTTATTCCATAAGAAAGCTAAATAAGACTCGGGTCATACTGCAGCAAGTAAGAGTGCTGATCTAGAATCAGTTTTTGCTTCTTGCACATTCCACTTAAAATGCGCAAGTAGCAAATAACTCTACACAAATCTTCTCAGATCCTACAACTCATGGGCTCATGAATCCCCTCTTTTGAGGTATTAACTACAGCCTATAACCGTTTTCACATGATGTGGTGTTTAAATCTATAAACGAGGTGTTTTGAGTAGTAACTAATCCAGATTTAGGCTATTAGGTTATGTCACATATTCATCAGATTTAAAAGATGATTTAAATGTTAGCTTAAACCAACATACCAGTGGTCTCATAGATTTTTAATGCCCCATCCGGCGTCCAGCGCAGCATGTGCTGGCCACGTCATATCTATGCTGCTGGCTACATTGACAGAAAGTTAACACGCCAAAAACGTCAGACGTCGTTCAACCCAGCGATTCCTTTCATGGCTTCTGCACTCTCTGTCGCTGCAATGTTGACATAAGCAGTGAGGGTAAAGCTGCCATTGAAAGACATGCGGGGACAGAGAAGCATAAAAGTAACTTCTTACTAATCGAGAAATATTTTGTGATTCGCCCATAGCTAAGGGGATGATGTGTGGCCGAACTAAAGCCAAGGCTTTGTGTGAGAATGTCCTAGCGCCCTACTCTGTACAGATGCATATAGATTACATCAAAGCAAACAGTTTGCCCTTTTCAGTGGCAACCGACGCATCAAACAAAGGTACAGCCAAGTGTTTTCCAATTGTACTGAGATATTTTCACTTTGAGGAAGGTGTACAACATGCCCTGTTGGATTTTTACAGTGACAGCAACGAAACTTCAGAGGCTATAACAAACCAGCTGCTGGCTAAACTGGAGACGGCTGGTCTAGATGTGAAATATATTTCTGCATATGCAGCAGACAATGCCAGTGTCAACTATGGAAAACACAACAGTGTTGTGTATCAAAAGCTGAAACTGACTCAGAAGGATGTGCTACCTGCAAACTGTTTAGCCCATGTTCTGCACAATGCAACATGATATGCAGCAGGCAGCCTGGATTTTGATGTTGAAAATGCTGTGCACAAGGCCTACTGCCATTTTAGCATCTCAGCAAGCGGAACAGCACTGCTGAAGGAATTCAGTGAGTTAGTGGAAGCAGAAGAATGCAATCTGCTGCGGCATGTCGTCACAAGGTGGTTGTCCCTGCTTCCATCTATTGACAGAATGCTGAACTATTGGAAACCACTGATCAGCTATTTTCAGACTGAGGATGAGGAGGAATGCACCAAGATTTGTGGAAATGTTTTGGAGAGGAAAGCATTGAAGTGTCTGAGACATATTTTCTTTTCCTCAGTCACATTCTAAAGGTATTTACATAGAGCATTGAAGTACTTGAGGCCAAATCTTTCAGCATTACATCTGTTTTTAAGGTAATGACTGAACTGAAACAGAAACTTGAGAGAAGGCTGAAGGACAGGTTCTTTGGCTTTACTGTGAACAACAAACTCAAGCAGCTACCAGTTTATTTGGAAACGAAATGTGAGACAGATTTTCTTGGTTTCTATGAAAAAGCAAAGAAACACATAAGTGACAGATATGACTTCTCCGAGACCAGCTTTCATAGCAAAGTGGCAGAGCTTGGCCTCACAACTGCTGTGCCATATGAAGAACACAGTGGTGCTGCCCAGGCATGCAGTCTGAAAGACATTGATATGGATGGACTGTATGAGGAATACGCCATGGTGGAAGCTTTCTTCAGCTCTCCAGAAATGGAAGGTTGCCACAGTGAGGAACGATATCTGAAGCTGTTTTCCAAAGCAGATGTACCACTCGTGAATCTCAGGAAGGTCAGCGCCCATATTTTCTCCATCCCATGCAGCAATGCACACACAGAACGAGTCTTTTCAATGATGACATCTGCATGGAGAAACGAGAGGAATTGGCTGGAGGTGGACACTGTCAAGGCTGAGCTGCAAGTTTGTGTCAGATTCACTTTTCCCTGCACAGACATGTACAATAAGTTCCTTGGAGACAAAAAACTCTTGGATGCAGCCAGGAAATCAGAAGTATTGCAAATAGAGAATCAACTATTTGGTGAGCACTAGTCTTATGTGTTATTTCCCAAACAGACATACACTATGATAATGTTGTGTCAGTGGCATCCACTTGATGTGATGCAGTTTGTTTATTTAATTGAGTACATATAGGCTACTAATTTCCTTTAGGAAGGTCTTAAACCAAACTGATTTCTAATGCAGCATTTTGATTTTATGAATGGGCTATATACAATATGAATATTCACTGGGTTTAAAACAATACAGATTTTTGAATGCTGCTATGTTGTTATGTGTCCCTGGAGGAGATTAACAGGCCCAGGGGCAGTGGGGGTGGGCGGCCATGGTGACTGAGGTGCTGTTGTCTCTTGAGCTTCTACAGAGGGTGAAGGTTAAATACAGGAGTTTGCTTAAATACAGGTGGACTACTGCATACATACACAGATGAAGATGTTGCATGCAAGTCCCTAACAGACCGAAATTCTCACAGAAATTCTTTACTTTTTCAGCCGTAAATGTTAACCACATTTGTTTGGTTTTCTTTATGCTTTAAAAAAAAACTCATCTCAGTGGTCAGTTTTGAACACCACAATGTGTTGAATAAATACGAATACTGTGAACAAACACTTTTTCACTCTTCAAGAATATTTTTTCCTATTCTGTTACACAGGCTACATCATGTATCAATGCATCATGTATCACACAAAGTTATACTGTAGAGAGGAGAACGCCAGAGTCCTTTATTCACAGCCTCACAAAATGCAGCATAGTGTCCTCCTTTTTTATGTTATGGATATGATGGACCTGGGACTTCAAACACAATCACACCAAGCCCGGTCTCACGAATTTTCATGCAGCCATCACGAAATACAATTTCATCAAAATACGTTCTCTGATCATGATTTAGGGCTTTTTTTCGTGCTAGGACAGCGCTTCACTACCCGGACAGTAGGAGAGAAATAATGAGTTGATTCCTTACCTTAACCTAACCCTAACCTTAATCTTAACCTAACCCTAACCCTAACCCTAAACTTAACCTGAACCTAACCGTAAGAGTCACCAGTTAGCGCAGATACTGGTGATTTAATGCAGTGCGCATGAAAATACTTAGGGTAGTGTAGCGTTGTCGCAGCATGAAAAAGAGAAGTGTTGTTGTCATACCAGTACAAACTTTTACCAGAGGTTTCTACTGAAAAGGGAAAAAAGCATTTTTGTTCCTGGCTCCACCACACGCCACACATAGAACAGATTAGCGAAGTATGTGAGCCATTTTCTCACTTTAAAAGATATCCAAGATTTAGCCATTCGCTAGCATTTCTAGCATGTGCCCAGGGCAAACCAGGATGACACAGCTTTTTTGGTAGCTAGGTGCTTGCGTTCATCTCCTCCACATCCTCTTTTTCCTCATTCTCTACAGTTTTTCCGCTTTCCCACTCTTCTCCACACAAGCCACAGAAGAATCTCTAAGAAGCTCTGAAATTCTCTGAGCAGCCAAATTTTGGTAGTGGTGCTGGAGGCTGCTGGTTCTTCTCTTTCACCTCTTGGTTACCCTGCGCACAACAAAAGCCCAGAAGAGTGCTGATAACACAGCTGCCTCAAAAATACCACTAAGCATAAAAAAAATAAAGCCATCTCACAGTCAGATGGGGTATGCAGACCAACAGCAAGCCTGAGCCTTTAGGTAGAATTATGGCAATAGTAAAAGAGAAAGATGACGCCTTTTATATTCAGAAGCATCTTAATCAGTTGTTATGTTCTTCCAAAAACATTTCTGCTCTGATAACATTCTAAACAGTTCAAGCGTTCAGCATAATCTTTTTTATGCTTGTTTGTTTGTTTGTTGTTTTATATGGCAATTAGCCAAGATTTACTGAGTCCTAATCAGATTTCAAGAGAATTTTAACCTGAGCCTTTCTGCTGTTAAATGTCAATATTTTTCATATTTTTTAGAAATGTCAACACATAGTCCTGGCAGGCATGTCATAAACCTGATATTGTGTAAGATGAAAGATGTTTAACCAAAATAGCTTACAAACCTGTCCTGACTAGGCATCATACATAAAGCCCAAAACAGACAGAGAAATCTTCAGCTGCACAGAACAAATATGAAAGGAATATAAAGGTCCTTTCACCAGTTTTACACCCAGCAAATGCTTTTGCGTGTCCTAGTCTATGAGAACTGAACTGTATGTTCATGGCAGCATTGTGGAAAAATGGGCTTTTTAACACGCTGAAAGGAAACACAATTAAAGGAAATGTCAGTTGTGCTATCACTCTTATTGCATCGCTTCCAGTCCCACGCAGTGCCATGTTTCATTCCGCCTTTGGAACTGTCCCTTTGTTGACATTCATCATTCAGTGCTATTATTGTCCATCTTTGGTTGCAGATTCCACAGAAGTGTGTGGGAAACTTGAGAACTTGAGAGGCATGAATGGAAATATATATGCTTATAATTGCATCTGCCTTTGCATCCTGATGTTGCATTCAAATGTGCGTGGTTAAAAATAAAACTCCAAGTTAAATCAATCATTCTAAATTCACTTGGCATGCTTGAGATTTAGATGACTTTACTCCCACCACATATCTGCGCCTGAAGACCACTGAGCCACTGGAACACAAACAAAGCCGTCTGATTTGAGAAGAAAAATCTAGTTTCACACACATTTTCCTCACTGAGTAAGCAGGAACAAACAGCCTTTTTTCCTCACATTTGTTTAAAGTGAAAAAGCAAAGAGATCTGATTGGTTTTGTTAAACAGCAACTATAACCACTCTATCAGTCATTCTAAGTGATGCTTAAAATGAGTGTTGACTGTATAGAGCTTAAAAGAACCAACTAAGCCGGCTGATATAACAAAGAGTGGAAGTTGGCATCCAGGTAAGACACAAATGACATAAGTAATGAATAAACAGATCGATTGGTAGATAGACAGACAGACAGACAGACAGACAGACAGGCAGACAGACAGACAGACAGAGAGATAGATAGATAGATTTTAACAGTTTTGGCTGAACATTGAAGTTGAATGCAGTAGTTCCTACTTTTGCCATTTAGGAGTGGTTGGAAGAGAGAGAGAGAGAGAGAGAGACAGAGAGAGAGACAGAGAGAGAGAGAGAGAGAGAGAGAGAGAATCAGAAAATCTCTAATCCTGGTTTAGATCTCATAACCCCTTGGTGTGAAACTTCTCTCATCTTTTGTACTTGTGTCATAGCACACGGTCCTTAAGTAATTAGACAAGGAGATAATCATTGTTGTTTTAGCTCTGTACTCTTTCCTCTCTTGAGTAAGAAAGAGCGATGCAGTGACAAGGCTGGTCAAGAAACTATAGAGAAGCCATTTGTCCAGTTACTTATGGTTCCCTTTGATGGGATGAGATTCTAATGTGGTTTACTTAACATGGATAACTTCAAATTAAAGGTGACAGTTGGCACTTTAAAAGATTTTACTCTCATGCTCAAAATTAAATGATTAATGAATTACGTGTTAAGCAAATAGCAATTAAGTATATTCACATTCTTTACCAACAGCACTTACAGCCTTTATCACTTTTTTCAATGCCAAAAAAATTGACCAAGAAATGTGGCAGAAATGTTAACGGGGCTCTTATTGTGAGAGCACAAACATAATTTTTATTACACTGAAATAATATGAAAGTATTTCCTCCATTACTTGCAAACACATATAGGGCATTGAAAGTTTGAACGTTTAGAATGCTCAATTTCTTCCCTTTTTTTGATAAGCCACAAAAAAATTACTGCAATTACTTATGTGCTGTACTTCATTTCTCCTTGGTTGCACTGCTGTTTATTTTGCCAGTGAATGTAAGATATTTTTTGCCTTTTTTGCATTCAGCAATTTGTGGTTGAGTATACATGGGAAAGCCGAAGGAATAATAAAAGAACTAAATAAGAGACATGTTGTTTGCTCAGTTTTCCTGGGGCACAGCGTGAGGCCTTTCTGGTCATCCTTTCTGATTCTTGTTTATAGACTCTTTTGTGTGAGGACAGTAAGTCCATGGTTTGATGACATAGAGGCTTTTAACCAATCGACCGCTGACAGGCCTCCCCACATTAGCCACACTTATTACATGAGGGTTCAGGTAATGGTGCCATTCCTCAAAACTGTGTCCACAAAATCTTATGACAATGCTGGCACAGTCCAAAGAACAGCTTCCAAACCAAGTTTAACATCTTTCACACCAAGAGTGCAGTCAAAATGTCACTTGGCAATAAACTAGGTATTGTCTGATTTGTTGCGATAATGACAAACAAAATGAGTAACAAACGTATGTGCCAGTCAGCACAGTAAGTCGGCAAAGTATGGTGTTCTTCTTTTTTCTCATTATCCTTCTCATTATCCCATTATGACATAACTGCAGAAGATTTTTAAAAGATTTTGTTATCACATTTTTTTTTATATCAATTCATTCAGATAATGTTATACAAAAATACCTTATTACTAACATGAGATTATAAGATTAGCTTGTACACATGTACCATATGTCAGAGAGTCTGTCCATACCTTCTCAGAAACATTTCTTCTGAAATCAAGTGTTGGAGGAATGAGTTTGTCCCCTCTGTGCTGCAGCAACAGCCTCTATTCTTCTGGGAAGTCTTTACGCTAGATGTTAGGACAATGATGTGAGGATTTCTTGCAGTAAGGACAGCTACTGATGTTGGATGATGCTTAGCAATGAACATGGTGTCCTTAAATTTCTGTGTGGCTGTTCCAGGCCATCACAGTCTCAGCGCAGTATTTTTCTAAAGGACATTTATACAAACGGTGTGTGTGCCAACAGTTAAGTGAGCAATGGGACCACCTTTAAAAAGGTGCTTCCATTTAAAGGGGTGTTTGAATACTTTTAGACATATAGTATGCAGTGTCATCCCCACTGGATCACTTCAGGGAAGAGCTGTTGATGGCCTTGGAGTTTCTTTGCAATAGCAGTTTGATGAAGATATAATTACCAAAATAAGTAGGGACAAGAAGAAAGAACACCATTCCAAAATCTTGTGGAAAATACATAATAAATGATAGATTCATTCAGAAATATTCACTCACTTTTAAAGACAAACTATGGTTGAATGGAACAGACCAGTAGACCAGAAAATGACTGTCCATGCAAGGTTGTGGACCACAGGGGTAGAAAATAAACGGAGCGTGTTAGTAGCCACTAAAAAAAGAGGCCACACATTTTTGTAGCTTTTAGATAGTATTAGTCTATGAAAACCTGTGATAAAGATCATTTAAAATGTCCATATCAGTGTGGAGAAGACCTGAAAGAGTAGTTTCAGTTGCACACATGCAGAAACTGAATTGCTTCAGGGAAGCAACTGTTGATGGCCTTGAACCCTCCTAGCAAACTGATGGAGATGTAATTACCAGATTGGGTGGGGACAGATCCTTCCAGCTCAACTAGGTTGTCACTCTCCTGTTTCAGGTTGACGCAAATATACACCGATCAGCCACAACATTAATACAACATGTCTAGTGTCATGTAGGTCCCCTTTGTTCTGCCAAAACAACACTGACCCAGCAAGTCATTAACTCCTCAAGACCTCTGAAGGTATGCTGTGTTACCAACATATTTACAGATCCTTTAAGTCCTGTACGTTCCAGGTTGGAGCCTCCAGAGAACAGTCTAGTTTGTCCAGCACATCCCACAGACGCTTGATCAGATTGAGATCTGAGGAATTTGTCATGTTCCTCAAACCATTCCTGAACAATTTTTGCAGTGTAGCGGGGCACATTATCCTGCTGAAAGAGGCCACTGCCATTACAGATTACTGTAGCCATGAAGGAGTGTACTTGGTCTGCAACAGTGTTTAGATAGGTGGTATGTGCCAAAAGTAACAGACACATGAATGCCAGGACCCAGTGTTTCCCAGCAGAATGTTGCCCAGAGCACCAAACTGCTTCTGCTAGCTTGCCTTCTTCTCATAATGCTGCCTGCTGCCATCTCTTCCCCTAGGTAAGTAATGTGCACACACCCATCCACTCACATTATGTAAAAGAAAACATGATTCAACAGACCAGGCCACCTTCTTTCATTACTCCATGGTCCAGTCAGCATGGGTAGCCTGGCTGTCAAACATCTCAAACTGCGATGCCCTGTGTGTTACGACACCTTTCTGTCATGGCCAAGTGCATCAATGAGCCTTGGGATAACGACACCAAGAGTCCTGCATGCTAGAGGGAGGTAAACTGGTATGTGTAAAATGAAACTTTTTCTCTCTCTCTCTCTCTCTTCTCTCTCTCTCTCTCTCTCTCTCTCTCTCTCTCTCTCTCTCTCTCTCTCTCTCTCTC
>JBBIGA010093151.1:0-10000 GCA_037576975.1 Alestes dentex | reverse complement strand
AGGTGCCCCGGAATGAGTAGGCCTTGCCGTCAAAGGTTATGTAGTGGGGGTCACCGTAGACACTGCAGGTCGCTGGGCTGGATGGGAAACAGCCCAGGACTTCATTCTTCACCTTGCAGACCTCGTGGGACAGGCAGGAAGTGGCTGTGCACTGGACAGTGCCATGGCCTGTGCATGAACACAACCTTTCACACTCCCCATCCATGAATGTTTGTCCTTTCTGCAAGAAAAGAAGATGGAAAAGCCATCATTGTACTTGTCCTATAGTGGTCATTTGACTTAAAATGTACACTATCTTCTCCCAAAAAATCAACCAAGTTTAGTTTGTGCTGGAGCTATAAGGCCAATATACAGCAACAACACTTACTTGAAACCTGCTATGTCACATATCATGTCAAGAATATGCTGTTATTACTATTCGTAATGAATATGGCAGATGATGTTTGATGTCATGACCGTTTATGTGATACACAATTTTAACATCACATGCATGGGCACCGGAAGTATTTTAATGATGTGGGGAGGTATTTTGGCTGTTGTCCAGGAGTGGGGTGCTAGGGGGATGGGTGCCTGCAGCTCTCTAAGTCTCGGCTATTGTCCAGGAGGAAAAAAGTGTGTGCGTGTGTGTGTGTGTGTGTGTGTGTGTGTATCCCTAACTTAATATCGTGCAAACTGTGTGCCAACATAATTTAAAAATTACCCTTGTAAGTAATCTAAAATTGACTTGCTTATGTGGTTTCTGACACTATGATCTATAGTTATCTAAAAATGTGTAGAAGTATGTTGTACAGCCATAAACAACAGTGGCACTGAATGTAGTTCACACTGTAATTTTTTTATAGATAACAGTATGTAATACAGTGTCAGAAACTGCATAAATAAGTCTCTTTAAGAATCCTTAACAACTCAGCTGGGTTTAATGAACAAGTGTGATGATATATGTATAATAAACTGGTGGCAGTAGGCTTCCATTACTTGTTAGCTTTCTTGAAGATACTTTCAGTCCATGTTTATGACATCAGTTTAACTTTCTTACATTAACCAATATGTACCTCATAGTGCTGTCCCTCCACCCAGCACCCACAGTCCTCTGAGGTTACACACTTTCCTCCGCTCAACAGGAAGCCCTCATCGCATTCACACCTTTCTTCACAACTCCCACATCTCTCTGGGGCATCCAGCCTGGAGCAAGTAGCAGGGCAGTCACTGGAGCAGGCATTAAAGTGACTATTTGGTCCACAAGCAAGAGCTAGAAGGAAACCATTAAGAAATGTGTTTCAGTGTTTGTTTTTTTTTTTTTAAATAACAGTATTGTTCTTGCACATCTACTGTCCTTGCCCTGCATGACTTGGTGCCCTTCCTGTTATAAACACTTTATTAGAGTCATCAGCTAATGATCATACCTGGTGTTCCTCGACAGTTCCATTTTGCTTGTTGTAGCAACCTTGCATGTTTAATAAATGACCAGGTTATCATATAATAAATAACAAATCATTTGGCATGCTAGTAGACACTAAGAAGGCATGTGTGTGTGGCATGGACATAAGTGACTCATTCCTACCAGGCTGATGAGGGTGTAGTCCATCAGGATAAAAAAAAAATGTTACATGCTACAACTTAATAATCGTATCATATAGTCTGATTATAGTAACTATGCCTATTAAGGGCATGAGACACCAAAGAGAAGATGGGTGTGTGGTAAACACAGTAATTAGTTGCATAAAGTGTGTTGCAATGAAACTTTATAGGACATTAAGCCTCAGGGGGATACACTGGACTGAAAGTATAATGAAAAAACTGCTGTTAGGCCCAAAACCAACCCCATACCCCAAATGTAATCAGCCAAGACATGTATGGTGTTCATTAATTGTCCACTGGAGCTACAAGGTGACTGTAACAAATAAGGGGAACTTATACCTACTTGGTCAGCATTGTGAAAACTGCATGTCCAAATAATGAACACTTTTCTTAAACCATGTCTGTAAATGAGCGGTCTTACTTGCTGGTAAGATTTCACAAATTCATGGTTGAAGATGGTTGCTGTAAGGTTTTTAGCTGTAAGGGTAACAGTATGTCACGCAGTGTCAGAAACCACATAAACATGGCTGTGTAAGATTAGTCAACACTTAGTAAGAGGCAAATGTATGCTGATTTAGGCTTGCAGTATGATGCCTGGGTTGCTGTAAACTTCCAGGAATTGTTTGTTACATAAGTCAGATATGTCTTGGCTTAAAACCTACATTTAGGGTAATTAAGAAACCCTGAACATTGTATAGTAAAAGTCTTGAGAGACATACGACAGAAGGTTGCATTTCTCCAGGCAGGCACAGGAATCCCAGCCTCACTGCAAGTCTTAGCAAATGCCTGTAGGACATCACAAAAGGCTTCAGGGTCTCCTTGTGTGGAGCAATGCTCAAACACACAGCTCCTGAAGAAGCTCACTGCACCAAGAGCAGAAGAACACTCAAAGAAGGGGTCATGGTGGGACAGCAGGATGCCGCAGTATGCTTCACTGGCATATTCCAGCTTCTCAGCCTCGGAACACATAGTTGGCTGAACGGGCTCCTGACACTGGGGGTCTTCACTTTTCCAGCTCTGCCCCAAAGTCTGTGCATCTTCAGCCAGAGATCCGTCTGGCATCTTGTTGTCATCATCCATCATGTGGTTAAAGTTGCCACACATACCGCAGAGTTTGTCCGAGAACTGGTTGGGCACAGCTACCTGAATGATGCCAGATCTGGCAAAAGAGACGGACAGGTTGAAGTTTGTCTGAAGTTCCACAACTGGTCCTTGGGCACTGATTTTCACTCTGTCTCCATCCAGACTCAGAGGGAGATTCCTCCATACCCCATTAATCTGAAAAAGGTGATAAGTGTTTTTGTTCATTATATATACAGTTATGAATAATGACTGTTTGAATGGTAAAGGAACAGTAATGTTCTGAAACGTTTAGTGGTGCAGACATAAATAGCATCTCAAATACTGACAATTCGGATATCCAGTTTCATCTTTCAGTGTTGTACCACATCTGTTGTATAAAGTAATAATGGCCCATTTTGGTCTCTCTCATAGTCATAGACCATATTGCAGGTCCTCAGAGACTCCCAGATGGTCCAAATTTTTGTTCAGAATCAACTTGCAACACATATGGATTGTGCAAAAACATGAACCACCTGGTGGTGGCTGAGGAGTAGTTTGAGAACCAGTGGCATAGAGAACTGAAGGCCTCAGAGCCTGTTGTGTGTGTACATCTGAAATGAGTCAGTTTTCTAAGTCTGTAGCTAATCATGCAAAGTATATATAACACCACTCACTACCTGCACAAAATCTGTGACTTGCAAAGTCTAACAGGGTCAGGGACATAGTGGTGCATTCAACAAGACATTTATAAAACAGCTACATTTTAAATAAATATATCCAAGTTTTGTTCCTTGATTCTCACATTTTTGCATAATCCTGTCAAATACATATGCATAGGGAGATACACTTTGCATTTTTTCTATATACATTATGCATAAGCTGTGCATTTTTAGTCTTGTATGTCAGGATTATACATAGCATGCATCCTTTTTGGACAGGATCCAAGCAAAAAAGGCTTACCACACCTGCCCCAGCGTTTCTCGTGTAAGACAATGATATTCTGGCTTTGATTAAGGCTACAGCCTCTACAGCCTTTTGTTCTATGTTGAAACAGTCAGTTTCCCTAAATACATCCCATTCTTTCTCAAGGAGTAGACCTCCTTAAGAATCAGGTGGTATCCTGCAGGGCAGGGCCAAATAGCTATAACACACAAAGTACCTCATGACCATAGAACCAGTGGTGGTGTGTAAAAGTTGGCATGAAATAAATAATTGCACTCACCATGATCCTTCTTCGTTCTCTCTTCAGCAGCGTCAATCTCAAACCCTGCAGGTTCACATTCACTTGCTGGATTGAGGAAACAGACAAATCACGTCTGTGCTCCTTCTGAACCTCCACTACAAAGCTTGGCAGCTCCCTGACCCCGTCACAGGCTTTAGTCAGGATGTAAGTGCACGGACCCATGAAACGGAAGTTGAACCTATCAAAGGTGGTGTAACGGAAGTCACCAGTGACTCTGCACTTGCCAGATGTAGATGAATCAGTGGGTCTTAAAGTTCTGCAGGTTTGTCCATCCCCACAGGTGATTGGAGTGCAGGTGAGTTGATCTCCAGTACAAGTGCATTGAGTGGATTCATCTGACCAAAACTGGATGCCAGCCTGACATTGCAAGCCTGTGGATTAGGTAGTGACATCAGTGCTTTTGTCAGATTTTCTTAATTTTTTAATTAAGGAGTTTATATTTAGATGATATTACTGGAAGAACTGCATAATATATCGCTTGCTAGTCATTATCACAACAGTGGCCTTTGTAGTGCTGATACCACAAGAGGCTGCAAACCAGATAACTGGTCACTATTTACATGCTGAGACTGTCCTAACCAATGACAGATAATCCAGATGAGTTGCTGTGGATGCACCAAGACATTTACACAACCCAAATATAAAAAAAGACATACATTTTGCATCAAAATAATACTTAGCAATCTTCAGTTACACATCATGGTTTTACTAATGTGTTTTTAAAATGTATGGCCACATCACAGATAGGTAGAAGGGAAGCACAATGTTGTATTTAGAATTTTGTCTGTTTTGTGTAGCATAATTACGTGAAATTGCTTGGTTAACTTTTCTATATTTAAAGACCAACTTTGAGTTGTCCATCTAATGAAAGTTTTCTGCTAATTACCATTAAAAACGATCATCCACTTAAGAGTGGATAAGGTAAGTTGCACTGCACCTTATTTAAAATATCAGGATTTTTTTACATACTAAAAACAAAACATTTAAACAGATTTTTTGAACCCAAAGCTAAAATATATGTGTTTTATATTTTACTTCAGACAAGACTAACTCACCACACTGTCCCCTCCGTATGCCGACCATATCAAAAACAATTTCCTCCTCCGGTTCTTGGCCTGGTGAAAGCTCAAGAACAGTCTGTTGGCAAGAACAGCGGTTAAATCAGCAAAGCAAACTCTAATAACTTTAAAATTCTGTGCAAATATCCCACTCCACACCATATTGCACTCAAGGCTTGATGATGTAAATTGCAAAAAACTGTAAAAAGTATCACCACCTGCACTCCGGTGGGCCTTGAGGACTTCAGTGGAATGAACACTTGTTTCCAGATGTTACTTTCAGCAGTCAGAGAAGTCCAGACTTCTGTTTGCAGAAGATCATCCCTGAGCAGCACTCGCAGTTCTGAGCTGCTCTGGCCTGGTTTATAGTACCAGAACTCCAGACATGAGTCTTCAGGAGAATATAGAAAACTGCTCATCAGTTGAGCTGCTCCTGATTGGCTCACAGGATCCCTAGAGAGAGAATATTTCCCTGGAATGGGTCGAGACAAAAGAGAAGAACCAAAAAAGTACAATAAGCAATGTGTTATTGTTGTCATATCATTTTTGGAAACACTAGCTGCCAAATATGTTGCGGGCACATTTCAAAATGAATGGATTGATTAAAATGGCCCAAAATGATGTATAATTAAATTGCATTACATTAGTTTACATAAAATAGCAAATAGCATTATATTAGTTTACATTAAAAGTTAAGGATATATTTTGCTTCTATTTTATAGTTTCTGTTTTATATATCTAAGAGACCTGAAACTGATCGCTTTACAATATAATACTGAGAAAAATATTATTAACACCATTTTAAGTAAGGTGTCTGGTTATAGTAATCATGGTATTAGTGGGGAGTATTGTGACCATCACACTAACAGTTCCAGTAAAGCACTTTGTAACTAAATGTACGAAGTGTTTGTATGTGTGTACATTTAGTTACATTCTCAATAGAACAAAACATTGAATAAAACAGAAAAAAGCAAATCAATTATACATAGACATGTTTGAATTCCAAATTCTGCTTTTTCAGTTTAGGCCTGGAGCTATGAGGTTAATGTTGCAAACACACACAAGAAGTCAATGGTCACCTAAACAGCCCAAATTTTTTCTACAAAAATGCATGACCAAAAGATCACTGAATGTGTTCAAACCACATCCAGATCTTCATTAGGGTGGAACTGACATGTGGATGCGGTTTGTTTTCTGAAACAATTGCCTGTAGTTGTAAAGATCTCTGCATTTTTATTGTGTCTTAAAATACATTGAAAAGTCTTGATGAAGGCAGTCAGACATTTCGGTGATTTACACTATTCAGGTCTCTATTAAGTTATAGTGTAAGCAACTATGGCTTGCAGTTTCAGTTCTAAACTAAAGAAGCAATATTTAGACCCTAAGAATGCTGGTCTACATCTGGGATAGGTGGGATTTTCAAAAGATCATTCCTTTAACGCTTAAATTGCACTTAAATGAATGCAGCTGCTTCACTACTGTAGCAAACAGTGAGTAAACATATCTTCTAAAGGATCTTTTACCACGTTCTGCTTGGCTTCTGGTCAGACCCACTGCTGTCCAGTCACAGAATGGAGCCATATCATTGTCAAAGTCACACTTTGTAAAGTAATCTGGAACCAAAAAGCAAAAGAAAAGTTATCGTGGGAGTGAGACATGGAGGAAAACAGCAGGGTACAACAATCTGAAGTGCTCTTTTGGTCTAAAACACATTTCTATTAGGACTGTAATCAAACCACCCTATTTGTGTCAGGTCGCTGTTGCGAAAAATTGTTAGCTTTGCTCTGGGCACTTCAAACAGAGTGGCCCCAAGAGTGTGAAAAGTGTCTCTCTTATCTTCACTAGGCCACATTTCTTCATGTATTCACTTAATATGAATGCAGATTACACACTTCCGGCCCTTTTAATTATTTTCCTCTTTACTGCTGGAACATTTTGCAGCAGCTGATTTTCATATGCATCCCCAGAGGAATATTTTGGGGGAACAAAAATCAAAGTGTGTAACATAAATTCTAACCTGCATTTGTCCTCCAGTCAGGCAGAGTAATTGAAGGGTAACTGTGGATAGAAAGAGAGTTAAAGCATAAATGTAGGGACACCATCATGTCTGAATATAGCATATTGTCACAACACAAACAAACAAACAAACACATAATGTATCGATGTATTTACATTTATTTCCATGAGTTTTGTTTTTCTCTCGGCAAAGCTGCCCTTTACATTGTATGAAACCTTTATGATGAATGAGATACCGTATATATATATATATATATATATGCATTATTACATTATATGTCTATTACAAACGTACCTTGCATAAGCTTCTGTGTTTGAGACAAATAGCCTGGCCACTACTAAGAGCAGCCACAGCTGCGTGCGTTCTGTCATTCTGGATGAAATCCCTTTTTAGACGTTCCTTGCTTCTACCTTGATGTTCAGCACTGGAAGTATTCTGCTGTCTTGTGGGTTGGGTTGGATGTTTTGAAGGCTGCAGGTCAATGTTATCCTAGCAACTGTGGGAGGAGTGTATTAGGGGCAAGACCTAAGAAATCAGGAGAGTCCTGGAGGTGACATCAGGAGGCTGTCCTGATGACACTGATTGGGCTACACTTACGGTAAAAACGATTGATTAGTGGAGTAATTATCCACCAAAGCCTTATCTGCTTGTTTTGCATGTATTGGAATTAGGGACATGTCTACACTCATGAATGGTGGTTTATTGCATCTGCAGTTATGATGTGTTGTCAAGTCGTTATCACTTTGTGAGTCATAGTCAAGCACAGAGATAGATCTACAGTCATTCCCATTCACTGCTAGTATGCAGCCTATTAAGATCTATGTTCTGGAAGCTTCACTGACATAAATAATCACATACCAAAAGTCTTACCGTAATGTGACAGTTGCTAAAAATATCTTTCTAAAGTCTTCAAAACGTCCAAGTAAAGGACATACTTGGTAATACTGTGTCAAGTCTAATACTCACATACTCAATTACTAACTTTGCCTTTTCTGCTAAATTTGAATAAAGTTTGTAGAATGTTATGTTTAAAGCTTAACTCTGGATTCCATGGAGTAATACACTTTTTTTCATTGTATTATATGTTCAGTCTTGAAAAAAAGGGTCCAATAATTTGTTTTGGAGTGTGGACCAAAAAGAAACAGTTTTGGTCCCTCAAGAATCTTTTAACAGATGGTTATATAAAGAATAATTTTTGTAAAATTAGATGTGCTTGAACCATATACACAAGCCACTACTTAAACCTTTTTAACCCCTTTCTGTTGGTCTCCTAGTGACCATTCTTAAAATTCAAATTATAATTCAAATAATTTTTTAATATTTTGACATTGCATATTAGTGTTATTGTGGGTCAAGAGGGTAGGAATCATGTTCTTAAAGGTGGGACTAGAATAAAATCAATAACATAGCCAAATTGCATGCCTAATTCAAAATATATATTTAAAAAATAATTAAGAAAAAACATGCCCTGCAAAGTTCAGGTTCATGAAGCAAAGTACAGTGAACATCCTTGGGTGTGCAAGTCACGTAAGACGAAAGATTTGTCAAACATTAATGTCTCCATTTCCAAGATGAATGTCTGACTGAGTGAGATTTTACTGACATGTCCATTATGCACACACGGATCAGCAATCACATCCTGCAAAAATAACTCTGACCCATCAAGGTATGGACTTGTTGAAGGTGTGCTTTGAAGGTGTGGTATCTGTGCTATCTGGCACCAGGACATTAGCTGCAGATCCTTCAAGGACCAAGGCCTCCATGGATCAGCCTAGTTTGTCCAGCACATCCCACAGACGCTTGATTGGATTGAGATCTGGGGAATTTGGAGGTGAAGTCAACACCTTAAATGTTCCTCAGACCATTCCTGAACAATTTTTACAGTGGAAGGGTGGAAGGCTGCATCATCCTGTTGAAATAATCTGCTTGTGTATAGGTGTGGTGTCCAGTCTTGTCACATAGAACTGGTGTGTATGTAGGTTTTCATTACAATGCCAATGTAACACACCTGATTCTACTTTCTACTTCATAAACAAAGAACCATATGGGCTCCTGCTTTGTTGGAATTGAATTCTGTGACTACTCAATTAGACTGAACACTGTTACATCAGGCCTAAGCTCTGTCTGAAAGATTTTCTCCATATGTATTTGTGTAAACTTGCTAAATATTTTTGCCGTTAAAACTGCTTAGTGCAGGCCACCAATGTCACATTCAAGTTCTAAATGTGACTTTATAATTGTTTGCAGACAGACAGCGATTCTATAGCCACATGTACGGTAACAGAACAGTTTCACAATATTCTGTGTGTGCTGCCGGTATTTGGCCAGACCGACTGGCATGATAAGGTATCAGTAAGTACAGACTACAGCATGATTTTGATCTAATTAGGAAGGTGCATTAATCTCTGAGACAGTGCTGTAATTTCTGAGCTCATACATGTAAGGTTCAGGGTAAAGTTTAATTGTATGTCTTCCTGTATTACACTGTTGGTACATTGAATTGAAATATGCCAGCTTGCCAGTTTATCAGAAACACCTACTTTGTATCACTCATTAGACATTGGTAGTATAAACTGTAGCCCCTCCACATGTCACCCCCTCTACCATGTCCATTAATGACCAAATATTGGTGGACATACAATAGAAGGACCTTTCCTGAAAGTGTAACTAACTCTATTGTAAGGGTGAGAGCAGTGTGCAGGGAGTGGGAAAAAGGGAGAGGATGTATATAGTACTGTGCAAGTCTTAAGCACATATGCAAATTGTTTAAAACCATTTTTCTCCTTCGCTGGCAAAGTTAACATTAGAATACATGCAACACAAAAAAAAGCAGTAAAAAGACTTGTGATTTGTTTTGTTTGTAAAAAAAGTAGTTGATATTTTGTGAGCTGGTGAGGAGAACACAGGTTCCATTATTAATTTCTCCTCGGTTCCTCCTGCCGTTGTTTGGATTTGTGAAATTCCATCAGCAAATCCTGATTTAATTTAATGAAAGACTGATTGAGTCAAACCAGGTTTCGGATCTAAACTACAAGTAATGGG
>JBBIGA010093081.1:0-11215 GCA_037576975.1 Alestes dentex | reverse complement strand
GCCTAGATAAAGGAGTTCCAGCCACTCAGCATTCAGCACCACCAGTATACTGATCACCGCCTGATCATCTGCTCCTGTTTCTTCCCTGGTTCAGGACCTCAGTTAGATGTGCTTTGCTCTGCTTGAATGATTCATGATTCATTCAGGTCACTGTGTGTCTTAAAAAACTAAATATTACTCTGAAACTGGTCAGGTTCAGGGACTGGACGGAAAATGAGTGTCTTTGAAAGTCCTTCAGGGAGCCTGGAGAACTGTTCCTCAAGACTACATTAAAAATGCAAGAAAGTCTGGATCTTTGGAGGCAACATATGAAGATATGAGGGGTGGCATACAGTACCACACACACACACACACACACACACACACACAATTATGTTAGTAAGCTAACAGATTTCGTTTCTACCTTGCTCTTTGAGCCAGGCGCGTTCCTGAATGAAGCCCATAAAGGGAGCAATGCCTGTTCCAGGGCCGATCATGATGACAGGGTTGCTGGCCTTGAATGGCAGCCGGAACTGGGACTTGCGGATGTACATGGGCACGGTGGCCTTGTGTCCGTTGTCATTCGGCATTTTGTTCTTCAGCCAGTTGGTGGCGACACCCTTGTTGGTACGACCCGTCTTTGTCTGGTACTCCACCACCACTGCACAGATGTGGATGCTATTGGGATGCACCTGTCACAAGGGGGCGCTATTTAGCGGCAAGTATGAACCAGTATGACATGATGCTCACTGGCACGTACACAGTGGAGGAAAGAAAAAGAAGACCAGAGACATATACACTTACCTTGGAAGAGGACGCGATAGAGTAATAACGAGCTTGCAGGCGTGGCAGGAGCTCACAGAGGTGGTCGATGGGTGGCCGTAAGGATGGGAAGTCTTCCAGAATGGCCAGAATGTTCCTGCATGAGTCCAAAACCCAACTCTGGTATAGAGCCTGATGAGGGACAAGATGATTAATAAAACAATCTGACAGGTCTTACAAATCTCGAGGTCACTGTAGATCAAAGTGGTGATGGACCGTACCTTTCCCTCAGGTGAAGAGGAAGCCATCTTGCGCATGTTCTCCTGCTCCTTTGTGTCAGAGGCGTACTGGGCGAGCTCATAGAGAACGTTGGTGCGTGGGGTGTTGGTGATGTCCAGGTAGTGAGTGAGGGCTGTGCGGTACGTGGTGGGACATGGGAATGGGTGCTTCTTATTGGACTCCTCTGAAAAGCAATAAATCATGTGAATTACATAACCCGTAAAAAATGTACAATGAAAAATTACAGACACAGATGAGTTGGTAATTGGTAAAATTATTCAATGAAATTTTTGATGACATATTCAGAAATACACTGAGAGGAACATTTTTCCTCATTTTAGTCATCAACATATTTCTACTTCCCTTTTTAGCGTCTATTTTTTTCAGTTCTGTTGCTGACAGCATCTGTAATACCTTGTGACTGGTCACATGTTTTAAAAACTTCTAATTAAAATGCTCTAAACACAAAAATAATAATGTTTTCGGATGTGAAATGCTCTGAGCCAGAACTGTACACAGTGGAGTTGAATGGAACTAGATGCCGCTAAAAGCTCCCTCACAAACTTATTCTATGAAGTGGTTATGGTTGCGCTGTCTGACACCCGAGATGCTATTCTACCAGTGTTTTGAGAAGATTTTGGTCCTAAAATTAAACCCATTCATGGTAGAGGGATACATGCAGGGTGTTGTGAGGCAAAATAGTCAAAGAAAAGTGATTTAGTTCAGATTCACTATTTTACCATCATCAACAATAAAATGTCTGTCTGTGCTGTAGACCTTGTGACCCCTGGCTCCATACCTCACCACAAGAGAAAAAATAGAGGTGTTAAGTTTTGTTTTAAATAGAGTGTTTCACTTCTAAAAGATTAACATCTAAACACATTTTGGAAAAAATGTAGTGCATTTCCCTTTTACAATCTTGATCCAGGCTTTTTACTGGCCCTTGAACATTACTGAAGGCAAATGCGGAGGAGTAAACTGCTCAGCTTAGACCAACAATCACACTGACACACATGACATATGGACATGGATCAAACAAGCCAAGGATCAGCTAATCTGGAAAAGCGTCTTCTGAATGAAGTCATCATCAGTCAAAGTTCTGAGACAGAACAACAACTAAATCTGGTCAAACCACTCAAGGTCAGGGTCATACCGTCGAGGTTGTTGAGAGAGATAACCGTATCAAGGTCCACACCAAGGACTTCACCCAGCCTGTTCACGATAGCGGCATCATTGGTGGGATACACAGCCACATGGTCTCCTGATTCATACCTGGTTGGTTGAAGACAATTCCGGGTTAATTTTAACTCCAATTAAGATTACGCAAGGCTCCGATTCGTAATGCACAGGAAAAGTATATTACCTAAACGATTACTGTTCATTAAGATAAAAAATAAATAAATAAAAATAAAAAAACAGCATCCAGTGCAATTCATCGCCCAGGTTTTCATCTATCAGCATTTAGTAGTTAGTAATCAAAGTGTTGACGTCACCTTTCACACAGTTCCACATCAACAAGGCAATTGCAACACAATACAGGATGTTTATGTTTATTACATTTGTTTTATTGCATTTAGCCTGAATATAAAACAAAATACCCTTGCAATGTTTACTGTAGTCCATAAATGCTTGTGAGAATCTACCTCTTCTGAAGTTCAACCTAAATACACTCGAAAGTATCCAGACACGTCCTCCAATCAGTTCTACTGCTTTATGGCGCCCCTATTGCTGACGTAGGTGTTCAGTTACATAAACACAGCGTATATCTCCTTAGAAAAGGATTGACCAATAGTACGCCATGATCTGAACCGGTCAACCATCAGCCTGGAGCCATTCAGAAGCAATCATCCAACATAAACACCTGAACCACACTATTGCCCACATGTCTACTGTCAAATACTCACAGCAATGTTCTTCTACTGGCCTGTTACTACAGCCCCCCTAAATTTTAGAAAAACTGCAGGTACATCACATGTCTAAAACATTATAATTTTATAGTAAATGCTGAAGGAGCAGGTGTCTGCAAACTTCTGAACATGTAGTAACACGTTTCCATGTGTTACAGTTGGTATTTGTTTTAATAAAATATAAGATAACTAGTGGTATCAAATTC
Source organism: Alestes dentex (assembly GCA_037576975.1). NCBI lineage: Eukaryota > Metazoa > Chordata > Actinopteri > Characiformes > Alestidae > Alestes > Alestes dentex. The sequence continues at coordinate 8,082 of JBBIGA010093081.1, read as the reverse complement.
AAAAGATGTTACACACATTTTACTAAACGGGGCTTCCTTTTGGACACATTCTGCAGACTACATATGAAACTGTGTCCTCTCTTCTGTTTAAATGGTAAATTTATCAGCTGTAGCTTCAGTCTAGTTACCTGATCTTGGATCCTGTGATGTCCAGCTCCAGGTGCATCAAGTGCCGGTCACCTCCTCTGTTCAGCTTGCGGTTAACAGTGACGGGGGCCAGGAATGGGTTCTTGGAATCAAAAGGCCTGAAAACACAAAGCAACAGCACTCATTAACAGAGAAATTCATCTCCTCAGAGATTCACCTTCTCAGGATTTTAATATACAAAATGAATATTGAACATTATTGAATTCAATAATGAATTGAACAATGTTCCGCTATCTGGATGAAAGTATTCAATTCCAGGTACATTTTCACCGTTTGGCAGATACTCTTATCCAGTGAGACGTATGTGGATACTTTGCAGTCCGCAAACCACTAGAACCCTCTCAGATCACACAGAGAGGAACCGCCAGAACCCTCTCAGATCACACAGAGAGAATCACCAGGACCTTCTCAGATCACACAGAGAGGAACCACCAGAACTCTCATAGATCTCACAGAGAGGAACCAGCAGAACCCTCTCAGATCACACAGAGAGTAACCAGCAGAACCCTCTCAGATCACACAGAGAGGAACCAGCAGAACCCTCTCAGATCACACAGAGAGGAACCAGCAGAACCCTCTCAGATCACACAGAGCAGAACCACCAGAACCCTCTCAGATCACACAGAGAGGAACCACTAGAACCCTCTCAGATCACACAGAGAGAAACCACCAGAACCCTCTCAGATCACACAGAGCAGAACCACCAGAACCCTCTCAGATCACACAGAGAGGAACCACTAGAACCCTCTCAGATCACACAGAGCAGAACCACCAGAGCCCTCTCAGATCACACAGAAAGAAACTACCAGGACCTTCTCAGCTCACACACAGAAGAACATAAGACTTTATTTTAAAGAAGTTTGTGTTAGTTAAGTTTGACTTAGTAATGGACTGGTGTAAGAGAAGTGTGTTGAAGGCCAGACATTCTGGATCATCAGCAGAGGTCTGGTGGTCTTCAGAGGAAGGTCAATCAGGAGTAAGTTACAATCCAGTCTTGAGATGACAAATGACTGAAGGTGTTTTTGAATGGCCTCAGTGGTGAAGTATTTAAAGCAATTGGAATTAAATGATCTATTGCAGTCTAGTATTTTTTTTTGTTCATGATTTTATATGAGAAACATTACATTAATATCATGTCTATTGTAATTTTCTGCAAGACATTTTGACATTTTGCTGAGGCAGCTTACGGGAAACCAGGACATTTCCTGTTCCTCATGTTACGTCAAAAACATGGCTGCACAAGAGAGAGTCCTCTGGGTGGGAGTGAATGGAACTAAATGGCTAAATAGTTGCTGCAGTCTTTGGAATGCAGCATTACACTAAAATGTACCATATGTTCAAGTGTACCACTGAATAATGTATCTGCAAGTGTCATTAAAGACTGATCATTTGTCTTCTGTCTGTTTATTGTTCTGTACTTATTGTCTTCTGTTCTGTCCTTCCTCTTTGCATTCCTGTGTTGTGTAAACCATTGTTTAATGTACTGTAGTACAATGTTTGTACTTATGAACTTATCTGTATGTCTGTTTTGTGCTAAATGTCGCGGCACGTCGTGGATGAACATGTTCTCCTAACATAGTGGTGATGATAAGAATAACAGTTTGACGTAACATGTGGCAGTCAGAATGCATGTGTGTGTGTGTGTGTGTGTGTGTGTGAGATGACTTTGTACTACTCACGGTTTCTGGGTCTCGAAGCTCTTCAGTCTTCCCAGTTCTCCTGTGTAGATCTTGTTCATGTTCAGATCCTCATGAACCTTCAGCTCATACTGACGGATGCTAAAGGAAAAGAAGATGATGCATGAGCTCCAGATTCATACGTGTATTCCAGACCACAATGCCTTAATAAAACCAAAGGCCAAACTATCTGTGGTTGTTCACAAAATGACCACTTTTGACTAGTGTGCCAGTATGTATTTTAAGTAAAAGAGTTCAGGTTAAATGTAATAGTTTTTAATATTTTTCAAATGTGATCTAATTTGATCAAAAGTGTATGGCATGGATTAGGAAACAATGTTTTTAACTTCTATTAATGAATAGAATATGGCATAATCATGTATTTTTATTATAATTACAATAAAAAAGGTATGTGACAATGGAATTGCAATCCGCAAATTTAACTTCTCCTTGAAATAGTTTTGTATAATGTATTATGTTTAATTATACACATTTTGACAGCGCATGTTAAAGATGTAGACTGCAACAGGAAGCCTTTATCAGATGAAAGTGTGCATATCTACATATCTCCACATCTCCATGTATTTCTCTCTCTCTCTAAACACACACTTGCACCCTTCGATGACATTTCAGTTTGGCAAATAATTAAAATAACCGTACTTTAAAGAATTATTTGCCAGAATGATGTAGCAGATATAAGAATACATTTCAAACTCACTTACACCCACAGTATCTAGGAGTATATGAGCTCAACAGCATGTTTACTGCTCAACACAGTTTACATTGTCAAATGACTGCTTTAAAACAATACACTCATCAAGAAATAATACACCTAACATTTAAAGACCACATATGGCATAACATAAGAGCATAAAAATTAAAGGTCATTTCAGTTCTCCAGGAACCCCTGAAAACATTCACCTTCAGTTCTTTGCTGAAAGAACATGACAAAGCGTGAAAACTAAAAGGACTAGAGATATAGAGTGAGACACACACAAAAGGACAGAAAAAAAAGCTTGAGATCAGCCTGTCATGAACACAGCTGCACTTTTGTTTTATTTAAAGCAAGGAATCTGTAGTGGCTCCAAAATTTTGTGAATGAATACTTGAGAGCAAAGGAGTTTCTGGCAGAAATGTACAGACTGAGGAAAAAGACATTGGCAGAAGAAAGCAACGCAAATTGGACATGAGAATAAAAAAAAAAGAAGAAGAAAAAAACAATCAAAGCATTACTGAAATCATGTGGACACACAGGGGTCATACCTGGACTCTTCTCCAGTTGCCTCAACTCCAAAGTGCTCACACACAGCCGGCCAGAACTGCTCTCGCCACGACACAAAGTCCTCCTCAAGACTGTAAAGAATCACAATGAGATGCTTTACATTTGAGATGTTTTTAGAAAACACTGGCCAATAAAATGGGCTGCTCCGCAATGCTTGTGGTCTAGAGGGGTACAAAACCCCCAGTGTAGTAAAGTCTCTGGAGTGATGGAGCTCCATCCAGAAGCTGGGATTCAGAACTGAACCTCCAACATCAGTACCCAAACTCAGAAATGATGTTATGCCTGAATGCTATTAAATTCCCACAGCAATGTTCCAAGATCTAGTGTAAAGTCTCTTCAAAACAGGCTGGTACTGCAGTAAAGAGGGGCAAAACCGCCTTGTTAAAATTCCTGATTTCAGAAGAAATGTTAGAGGAGCAGCAGTGTCCTTACCTATGGACATGCAGTTTCTCAAATTTGAAGGGAAAATGCTTAATTTTTTTAAAACAAGTTAAACTTAATTTGATCCTATTCATTATTCATCATAAAAAATTTAAGCAAATAAAGGGCAGCTAGCAAGTATAGATAGATAGATAGATAGATATAGACTGACAGATAGACAGACTCCTTTACAAGAAATATTTATGAATAGTTCAAAATTTCATTACTGATGGATAATAATTACATCATTACAAATTTAAAAGTAGTGCAAAGGCGCAAGCCTGCTGCAGCGTGTCGTGAAAACAATTTCCTCTGGGATAAATAAAGTTTTCTGATTCTGATTCTGATTAAAAATCCATGCTGGTATACGTGATGAGGATGAGTATCTGATGACTGATACAAAGATGATGGACAGAGAAGACAAAGGAAGATCAGTACAGGTCAGTAAGATCTATTACCCTTTTGTGTTATGATCATTAATATCCATATTTAAAATAGTTTATAAACTCCTTATAAGAGTAGTTTTTTAAATAAAGTGTTAAATTAAGGGGTAATAAGGCTTTGAAACAGTGTCAATCTGTTATTTGGGGGTTATTTGGGAGCTGTGGTGCAGAGTTTGGACAATAATAAATCAACAGATTAAGAGATTAATGAAGAGATTAGGAGATTAAGATCACTAAACTGTCTGAATTCTTCACTCACTTGCCATCGTCGTCACCCATGCCCAGGTCGAAAATCCTCTTGGCTCCCAGCTCTGACAGCCTTTTGTCCACATATTTGCCCATGGCGTTGTAATGCTCATATGTCTTATTGCCAAGTGCAAACACCTACACACACACACACACACACACACATTTCAGTTCATTCATAATGCAACTGTAACACTAGTGACTAGTTTTTACATGTTAGATATGGTTTCTAATAGTTACTCTGACTAATCTCTCAAAATCAACAGTACTGGCTCTGAACTGTAGCGTTTTAGTATCTCTACAATTCATTGAATTTTATGGATGTTAAACCTGAATAATTAAAATACTGTATTAAGATAAAAACAAACCCTACAACCCTAAAAACAAAACGGCAACACTGCTATTTTAGGTGCATTATATGATGCTCATTATCTATAAAACATGTCAGTAAAATATCAATAAAACTGAAAAGCAATGTCAAGGTTCACAGATACTGCTGAAGTATCACCCAGCCCTCCAAACCAGTGAAACCGCCTGACAGGATTCATGGTTTCAGATGGTGGGTGCAGAGAAGCCCTAGCATGAAGGGGAAGTGGCCAAAAGGACTGTTCAGTTCTGCTGTTCGAGCTCAAGGACTGTTTAAGCTGAAATCTCTGCCGAGGCCCCAGCGCCTCAGACCCCCGGCCAAAAGCGCTTTGTAGTCCGACATCAATGAGCTCGGCTCCTCTCTGAATGCTAATCTGCTCTGTGGTGCACTTTCATCCGACACACAGCTGTTTCACTGCCAATCAGAACACAGGACAAAGCAACAGCTGTTTTATTATCGTGACACACAGCCTCCATTACAGACAGCAGCAGCACAAACGTGCCAAGAACACGTGTTGTTTGGCAGCACGCCAACCGTGAGCAAGGGTATGGGACCCGCTGTACTCAACTTCCCACATGCAGCCGATTCACATGACAAAGAAACTTTGGATCTCCTGTCTGCTCACACGGGCATCAGCGAAATCTATAGATCTGCAAAGTCACTGCAGGCTTCGACAGGAACAAACCAGAACTCTCCATATGACTGCATTTTCAGATAAGAGCAATACAGTAGAACAGCACAATATTTGGTTGGTTGGTATAGTGGACATCATCTCTGCCCTCCAAGCAGGAGAGTGGGTTCGACTCCAACACACCACACTACACCATGAAGAGTCCCTGGTCAAGACTCCTAACACTACACTTCGCTGTGATCGGTGTTATGCAAAAATTGTATGTTGTTTTGGATAAAACCGCCTGTCAAATTATGTAAATATAAAAATAGCACATGGCTCAAGTTGTGGTATTTTGTAATATAAATATTTATATTTTAACAGGTATTAAGCTTATTGTTAGACCAAACCAGAGTACCAAAATGTCTAATGAATAGATAAAATAGTTACCTATTTTTTTTTCCTTTCATACTCCTATATTCTGATTTAGATTTGAAATCAGTGACATCTACATATTTGCTTAGTCATTATAGTCTTAAACAGTTAAAGCTCCCCACATGACTCCATTCTCCACCACTGTGCTTAGTCACCCAGGGTTTCCCACATTCTGCAATGTTCTAAAGATGTTTCCCGTCAGCTCATCGAAGGCGCACACTAAATCAGTTAAGGATTTCGCAATGCTGAAGTCCGACCCCACGAGGCCCACTGTGCCATCGCTGTGTCATTGTGCAGCACCGTGCTGTATTTTAGGGGAAGACACAAGGTTACTGAGAGTCACTGGGGAGCTTTGGGCTGAATCCTGAGCAGCCTGTCAGTTTACGACAACCCCAGATCTTACAAACCAAACACAGCGTGGCTCTCTAACATTCAGACATGAGCTGTATGTAATCAAAGGATCCTGTACTGTGTACTTTACAGCAAAAGGTACATTGTGAATCCCTTAATATGGCCTAATATACTAAAACTTAGACTAAACTTCTCTCAGATCTTACTGACTATAAACCCGATCTTAGTGCAACAAAAGAATGTCCTAAAGACAAATACACTTCACATTACTCTTTCCACTGAAATCCAGGAAAAAGCTTAAATTGATGACCAAGGAAGATCAAATCTATCACATATTATTGTACACAGACAATGTTGCCAAAAATGCATAAGAGACTTAAGCATTTTATGCAGTGGGACACTATCAGTACATACTATCAGCCCCAAATGCAATGAGTTCAAGATAACCAGATTTCAATTTCTGCCCACTAAAGGGAATCCACACGTCAAAATAAAAACACAGAAGACATAGAAAACACTGTCTACAGACAATGGGAATGCAAACTATCACATTATGCCTTTTTAACTAGAAAAAAAAGTGATTATTTTGTATTTGGATTAGTTTTGCTCTTTGGGTTTATACCAGCAAGGTATGAGAACTTTAGTGTTCTGTCACTCTTTCAGTATGTTAAGTCACACCAAGTGTTTCAAAATATCCTCAGTAACAAGGACACGAGGCAGTTCTGAGACACTTGCCGTGTAATTAAGTCCGTCCAGGTCAGCATCGCCCTCCTGTAACCAGTCATAAAAGTCCTGGGCGTTATCTGTAGGGTCTCCCTCTCCGTAAGTGGCCATGCAGAAAATAGCCAAGGAGTTATCAATTTCTTTCATACGAGAAAGTTCACTCTGAAAAAGAAGAAGAAAAAAAAAAAGAAAGAAAGAAAGAAAGAAAAAAAAGAAATAGATCAGGACCTTCATATCTGATGTTTCAAATCAAAATAATCACAAGAAATGGTAGACATTTGTTTATAACACCAACATTTGACGCACCATTGATGTATATACTCTAGAACTACCGAAATAAATGTTATGATGTTCTGTTATGCCAATCAATATAGATTTAGCCCCAGTTTCCAGATTTTATAAGATTATGCATCAGTGAGGAATATAATATCAGTGCAGCCTTGTTACTATAGCTTTGTCACTGAAAGAGTGGTTCAGTAGTGAGACGTTACCATGTCATATTCCTCTGGATCGGCTGCCATGCCCTTCATGCCATAGCGCTGGCTGTCTTTAGAGAGCCTGTTGGCAAACTCTTCAGCTGTTCCTGTTTGAGATCCATAAAACACCACAATGTTCTTGCCCTGATTATAAAAGGAGAAAAGGTTACTATAGGCTACAGCCTTGCTTAAATCAGACACAGCCATATTCAAATGCAGTGTTCGCATCATACATGCAGCTCAGTTCAGTCTTTATACAGAGCACAGACACAACTAAACAGCACAAGAGACAAAACAACTAGTTCTTTATAAATAAAGCAATGTGAACATGCATGCTTACCGTTTTCTTCATCTTTTCAATGAAACTGGTTTCCCTTGCAGCTGGGGCTCTAAAGAAAGAGATGGAGATCAACGAAGTTATGCATTATTCAAACAAATATGGTTATTACTTTTACAAACAATACTAAGAATGAATCTGAAAGAAAACAACAGTATTCTGCAGGTTGTCTAAAGAGGATACACACGAAGCATCAAAAACATGATGCTTACAGCAATTTAAAACACTACTTTCTGTGGTTCAAAGACCTTCAATACCAAGTTATTTGAATATTTGTCCTGTTTTAATGCAGACTATTAGATTATAATGACAGATCCATTATTGTGATATTCTCCAAAGAGTTCAGGATATCAGACAGGGGTGTAACGGTACACAGAAATCGGGTCACACTAAGATTTGGACGTCGTAATTTGATACAACGGGGAAGAGGTGAAGCAAAAGGGGGGAAAAAAAGCCCAAAATACAAGACGCCTGGTTTCTAATGAATTGATTTGAACACGAACACACACACACACACACACACACACACACACACACACACACACACACACACACACACACACACACAC
>JBBIGA010093061.1:0-11216 GCA_037576975.1 Alestes dentex | reverse complement strand
TACACACACACACATACATACCCATACATATATACATGTAAAAATATATATAAATGTTGGGTTAACAGCGTTTACATTTTGAAATGTTTGGATTTTTATCAGTGGTTATCAAAGTTTATTTTTTCTTCTAAATAATAACATTCATAATTCAAATATAGCACTCTCATGATTACCAGTAACATACCATTTAACGGAATTCAGATGTGCTGGTTATTCAGTGATAAAAAGTTAAGATACAGTTAAGGGCAGTCGTAGCCAAACGTGTCTTTACATTTCAGCTGTAGTGCAGAATTTTCTCTGATTTAGTTTTTGTGAGGCTTTGATATCAATACTAATGGTAAAACACCAAATGCTTAGAGAACACCTGTACTGTGACCCAGCACACATTATAGGTAGTATACTTGCTTACAGAAGCATTCACATACATACTTATGCATATATATAATATATATCCTATCCTTCATTCACAAAAGGTCTCCTTGCTAAATAAAACGGGTGGCAATGCAGACCATTGAATAAAAGATATAAAAGTGTCCATCTTTGACAACTTTGTGTTTTTTGCACTTTGAAAATATACATAGTATTCATATTTAGCCCCATTAACGTTGGAGTAAAATAGTCTTATGACTGGAGCTGGTGAAGTAATATGAAGATAAAAATTTAACTATTAAACATCACTAAGCCTACATTAATAAGCTATTTACTCATAAAAGCTATACTCAGAAGCTATTTCCATGATATGTAAATCCAGCGGGGGGTTTTATAGGGCCCATATCTTGTAAAACTATTTTTTTTACTTTATAGACAGACACAACATGTAAACACTGTGGACAATTTTAAAACAGAGCCCTCACTTTCAGCCCATGTGGCCCATCAGCAATCAGCCACCTAACTTATATTGCGTTGGGACCCCTTGCATCACCAGTACAGCTCTGATCCATCGAGGCATGGTCTCCACAAGACCTCTGCATGTCTGTTGTAGTCCAAGGCACCAAGACATTAACAGCAGAGTGTGGGGCCTCCATGGATCGCACTAGTCTGTTCAGCACATCCCACAGATGCGTGGTCAGATTTTTATCTATGCAGTCTGGAGGCTAAGTCAACACCTTAAACTTGTTGTCATGTTCCTCAAACCGTTCCTGAACATTGTCTGCAGAGTGGCGGGGTAGATTATCCTGCTGAAACAGGCCACTGCCATTAATGAATACCACTGGCATGACGAGGTGTACAGGGGGTCCTCGAGTTACAACACAGATCTGTTCCTTCAGCAGTGATGTAACCCAAATTTTGGTGTAAGTCGAAACACGCCCCTAGCCTCAGTCACTTACCGATCCTAACACACAAAAAAAAATCATAAATGTAAAATCATAACTTTTTACAAAAATGTAAAATCATAACCTAGAACATAAAAACACAACTAAGCCACAGAAAAAGGAAAACGCCATAACAGGTACTGTAGTACTAGAAAAAATGACAAAAATGAGTGTAAAAACACTCGCATTTTTAACAGTCCAAAATGGCGTAGGTAAGGGCACTGGGGGCGCCAACTCCCTCACTCATACGCCGCGTTACTGCGTATTCTGCGTATTCTGCGTATTCTTCCGCCGTGCGCAACCAAACTAGTTATGGGAGTGAATGTCGTAAACTCTAAACTGTCATAGCCCGAAGACCCCCTGTACCTGACCTGTCTAGGTAGGAGGTGCGAGTCCATGTAACATTCACAGAAATGGATGGACCCAAGATTTCCCAACAGAACATTGCCCAGAACATCACACTGCCTCTGCGGGCTTGATTGATTCCAATAGGGCATCCATGTGCCATCTCTTCCCCAGCAAAGCGACACACACGGCCGTCCACATGACCCTGTTGCTGGTTCACCGGGTTGCCCTGGTAGGCACTAACCACTGCATATCAGGCCCATCCCACAAGACCTGCTGTCTTGGAGATGCTCTGACCCCACTCTGCTCATCTAGCCATCATAATTTACATGGGCTGCTTCTCTTTGTAACTGACATTGATTGGTTTGCAGACAGCGTGTGTTTGATCTCAGCATGCTGTCAAATCGGCGGTCATTCCCACCTGATTGAAGAAAAATGAATGAACAGATTCATTTCATTGCCACTGTGCTATTATTATTATTATATCATGCACTATTATGCATTTTTTTCAAGTTGACTTTTGATTTCTCCGTCGGACTAAATTACATTTAGTACGTCCCCTCCTCTCCTCATGTGCTATCACAGCTCATTTCTCTTTTTGGTCCATTTTCTTCGATAGGCTGCCTCAACTTCCTCTAATTGGTCCGAAAGTCTGAACCATTCAAAAAAAAAAAGTCCTTTCACACTGCAAATCAGCCTAATCATGGTGTAGTTTGATCCAGATTGAGACCACCTCTTTTGGACAGACCACCAAGGGATGGATGATTTTTCTGGGGCAGCTAGTGGCCTGGTGGTTAGGGAGTTGTCCCTGCGATCAGAAGGTTGTAGGTTCAAATCCCAGGACTGCTACTTTGTTTTTTTGTCCAGACACCATTCACACTTGCTGTTTTGGTCTGGACCAGATTGAAAAGTCCAAAGGTACCCTCAAATAACACTTATAGGAGATTTTTTAGTGGCGGTATCTTTTAAATATATCATTCCTTTATGTTTGTTTTATATACAAACCTGTAATACGGTAAACAAAGCTCTTCATATTAGTCACATCTAAAGCTGCGATAGTGAAGATAGTACATTTGGGGCAGCTGCACCTGTTAATACAGTAGACACATTCTGACAAAACTGTTCGACAATTTTACCTATTTATTTCCCCGATAGCATAACAGGGGCATTACACACATGACTAAGCTGTCAGGAGCTTGTCTACTCCCATTATTTCCGGATACAAATGTTCAGCTGGCTCCTATAAAGATCATGTTGTTGGAAAACAAGGCTCGACACGGGCCCACATATGTTTACTGTTGACATCATAATGATTTGGAGGGCGGCATATGGTGGTCATGGTTCACACAATATATTACAAAAACACATTTCTCGCTCTCCCTCTCTCTTTTTCTGTCTCTCTCTTTCTCTTTTTCTGTCTCTCTCTTTTTTTTTTGCATACTTTACATCGCCTCGGGGTGCCCTCTTATAATTCATAGCAGAGACTGCAAAACTGATATTAATCTTACCTTGAAATAACAAAGAGGGGCTAGGAGAGATAAATTTCTGAGGCGGAATGGCTTCCCAGACGTTACACGAATGGATGCTTTGCTGATGGATTCCACCACGGCCGGGCGCGGCACGCGGAGGATACTGCTGTGGCTAACAATAGCTCAAACCGATACAGTGCTCGCGCCTGCTCTTGTCACCTTGTCTTTGCCCACAAAAAAAGGACAAATCTGACAGTTACTGCCCTCTGCGAGCGGCCAGCAATAAAGCAAAGCCGGAGCACGTGTAACGAGGAATGTTTCGTCTCATTTATTTTACTGACCCTCCTGAGGGGACATATACTGTACAAAGATCCCTCTGTGTTACAGGTGCACAGGTCACCACTGCAACATCACGCACACGTCTTCAGGATAAATGCATCTTTATGACCAGTTTAAAGTGATGGTTCGGACAAAGCAAAACAGTTCCTCTCACCAAATTCTGTCAATCAAACATGAAATGCTTCTTGCCTGAAGTTGACTTATTTAATTTTGCACCTGAGCTTCGAGGCTAATGTGGCTAACAAGCAGTGTTGGTGGTAATAAGTAAAGTAAAGTGGCCCCTTTTAGTCACATGTGAACAGTGTAAAATTCTTTCTCTGCATTTGACCCATGCACCAAGTGACGCAGGGGGCGGCCACCAACAGGGGGGCGCCCAGGGAGCAACGTGTGGGGCTGGTACTCAAGGGTACATCAATGGTGCCACAGGCAGTGCTGGGATTCAAACCCACAACCTTCTGGCAATGCCCTAACCACTAAACCACCCACTTACTTTCTGAAGTGCAAAGTTACACGTAATAGTCATTTAATTACCTTTTCTTGCGACAGGATAGTGTAGCACATTACTGACTTAATTACTGACATTCATCACTCATCAAAGATATCGATGTTAATAACGTATGATTCCTTTGAAACATACATATCATCTATGCAGTCGATTGCAAAAAGTTGCAATGGGTGTCCCTGATCACATGACATTTCTGTCCACATTCAACTCCAAACATGCTTCTGCATTTTACTGCACAATTACTGTTCTATTTGCTCAATTTAACATAATGAGGAAAAAATGAAAGATAAAATCTACCCTGCGACAAAGGTTATATATTTTTTCCAGAATGTTAAACTCAAACTCCATCTACCCATCCATTAGTTGAGCTGCTTATGCTAATCAGGGTCATGGGGGTGGGGGTGCTAGACCCTGTCCCAGTGGTCACCCACACATCTCACCCACACAGACACAGGTAGAGCATGCAAACTCCACACAGAAAGACCCTCGGCTGCTCCAGCCCAGAACCAAACCCACCTGCAAACTCAAACTCAATCAAAAAAATAGAAATGATGCATTGCCGTTTGCAAAAAACATGCCATATTCAAGCTTGTTCCCTTACTTGTTAGCCATGTTTGTCCTTCTATGTAATTTGCGCTGAAAAATACAGAGCTCTAAATTGACTTGATTCAAATCAGTTCCACATGAATGAAATATATTACAGCGATGCAGTTATTGCCTAAAGACAGTAAATGAAAGGCGGTATCTGCGTAACATATTTCATTCATGTGGAAATGATTAACATAACTGAATTGAATACATTTTGAGCAGTTTAGCTGTCCAAGACTGTCCAGCTTCAATTATGAATATGAGCAAGCGCAGAGAGAAACCTTTCCACCACCATAAACCCAATGAGCAATCTGTAGAAACACCTAAACCTGCTCATATGAAAGTAATGGATAAATGGATAATGAACAAAGACCCCAGTGCTGAAGGAGAGAGAGGCCCACCCTTATTTAAACAGGCCAGACTTGATCTTTATTCCTACATACACTATATGTACACTATATGGGACAACCCAAGTATTGGGACACCCCAAGATGGTCCTTCTGGTCCAACATCAGTGTCTGACCTCATAAATGCTCTACAGAATGAATGGGCACAAATTCCCAAAGAAATTCCTGTGTATAGCTACAAGGGAGGATCAACTCCATATTAAAGTCTATAGTTATATATATATGTGTGTGTGTGTGTGTGTGTGTGTGTGTGTGTGTGTGTGTGTGTGTGTGTGTGTGTGTTAATCCACAATTGATGAAGGTCTCCCACCTGGAAACTAGGGTAAGTCAATGCTGAACTCGTAACTCATCCCTTAACTCATCCCATAACTCATCCCTTAACTATATGATTCATTTGTCATCTCACAAGTCAAAAGGTGTATAGTGTGCTAGAAATGATCCTATGACTCGTTCTACCAAGTTCTTGATCTTCCAAGTGAAAATAACTGCAAATTCTCTATAGACTTTTCTATACTTCTTCATATTTTAATGCACAATTGCTTTTTATTTGCTAAATTTGACAAATTTGATAAATTTGAGTAGGAAAAAAATCAAATAAAATGTGACGTATGCAAAATGTATGACATTTATATTAAGACTATTGAATAGAATAAACAGCAATCATGCATAAACACTCAGTTTCACTGGAGAGTATGTGTGAGAGAGAGAGATGTGCAAATGAGTTATCTACTTAAACAGTCATACATTTGCATATATAAAAAAACAAGGTTCCAGTCCTTGGATGATGTAAGAATAAGACTGTTATTTTCATTGTGAAGGCACACTCCAGAGAGAGGATTTTACAGATTATTAAAATCATTTTTTTTTTGCTTGATAAAGGAAACTGGTATTGTAAAGTGATTTCCATCATTTTAGTACAAAATCTAGCATTACAAACAGTTATGTGTAATGTTTTAAATACATTCTGTATATTAAATATATCCTGTATAATTCTTTAGAATGTGGTCAGGACTATACTTGAAAGTTTTAATGAATGCAAGTGTTCTAGAAAGGTAGACTTTTAATTAGTTTGATAGATCTTACAGGAAACAAGCTTTTCAGTGAAATAGGACTGAGCAGGGCGTAAGCCTTCATGATCAATACTGTCCATCCATCACTTTTTTGAATCACTTATCCTTAACCAGGGTGCTGAAGCCTATCCAAGTAGTCATAGGGTGAAAGGCAAAGAAACGCTCTGGACAGGTCACCAGGCCATCACAGGGCAGACACTCAGAACACACTCACACCTATAGGCAATTTCACATCTCCAGTTCTCCTCATGTGCATGTCTTTGGACTGTGGGAGGAAACCGGAGTACCGGGGGAAACCCATGCAGACAGGGGGAGAACATGCAAACACCACAACGAAAGGACCCTCAGTCACCCCAGCCTGGAATCGAACCCAGGACCTTCCCATTGTGAGACAACCCACCACCACGCCACCTAACATCGATACTCAATTTTGGAAAACATACAAGTAGACCTGAATTGACTAAGCATACCGAAATAAACATGTTTCTTCTCTTTTTTTATTATAGAATAATAGATAAAGAATAAGTAAGAATAAGAACACAAATAATACATTTACTTTGGAAAACTGCTAAATAAAATAAATGTGTTATTATTATTTTTATTATTGTTGCTGTTGTTGTTGTTGTTGTTGTCATTGTTATTATGGAACACATCAAATAAAATAGAATAAATAAAATAAAATAAATATAACACAATCACATTTGTTTTCTTTAGCACTTTGTCAAATACTCCAAGTCACTTAACAAAAGGCAGAAATATCCATCCATCCATCCATCTTCTACCCCTTCGTCCAGGTACACCCTGGACAGACGCCAGCATGTCGCAGGGCCACATACAGAGACAGACAACCATTCACACCTAGGGGCAATTTAGTGTGCTCAACTGACCTATCCCCAATGCACGCATGTTTTTGGTGGCGGGAGGAAATCAGAGCTCCCGGAGGAAACCCACGCAGTCACGGAGAGAACATGCAAACTCCACACAGAAAGACCCTGCACCCAACCCGGGAGTCAAACCCAGGACCTTCTTGCTGTGCGGCAACAGCGCTAACCCCTGCGCCAGGCAGAAATATAAAACCTGCAATCTATCTGAAAATCCGAAAAGAGGTTGGCTGGAACAAAGTCATCATTCTGACATGTGGTATCTTGCCTTAAGCAATCTCAGACTGAATTGTATATGTGTTGTATGCATCAAAATATAGAACATATTCAGGCTTCAGGGTCGCTGCTACTACTGCTTTTTTTGCTTCATTACATTTAAGCTGTAGATATTGTGGCCAAACCATAAAGCTCATTTAAGTGTAAATGACTGATATAAGTGGTGATTAAATAGTGAGGGCAGTTTGGAGTTGACGTTTGCTCCAGTCTGGACTTTACTCGGTGAAGGTGGGTCATGAGTCCAGGACGCAATTCAAGACCCAGGTGGGTCCAGCCCCTGGGTCTGGTCTGACTGGAGTAAGAGGTTGATGGCATGTGGGCTGGACTGGGGCCTGCATGCATACACACTGGTGTGTGCATGTAAACATACAGGTGCATAAGGTTCCTTCTAGGAATTTTGAGGAGGCTTTCAAGGAAACTATAAGGAAACCTTCTCTGTATGCCTAAGACCACGTAAGACTGACAAAGCATGTGTGGCTTTTGTAGTGGCCAGTTTTGTCCAAATAGTTTTACATAATCAATAAAAAGTTCAAATGAAATGTGAGAAAGGATCCCAAAAGAGTATCAGCATGTCACTGAGACGCTGTACAAGAGAACATCCAGTAGAAAATCCCAGTAGGGCTTTCCGAGTCAAAGAGGTTTTTGTCCCGAGCAAGATTTTGTGACAGCCAAACATAAACATGAAGGACGAAGAGCCTCCCGCCCTGTTTGCCCTGGAGAGCCGTATAGCGCTGCTATTGGGAGAACGGATCCACGGACCTGAAACGACTGTGTCAGCAAATTAAGTGATGCATATTATTTTTATTTAGTGCAAGCGACTTTCGCATAAGTGGGCCCGAAAAGTGCGAGCAAACACATTTCTAAAAGTAAATGAATATTCATTAGTTCTCGCCAGTGAACCAAAAATGCCTTTACTGGCCACTGAGCTGAATCAGAAGCTTAATGTACAGTGCCACACACATAACACTGCGAATGTAAACATGAGTCACATCAATTGTTGCATGCCAGCCACCATTATGAATATGTATGTGCAGATTGCTGTACAGCAGTTACTCAGCTATTATTCACAACATGTTCAACATAGTCTCACAGTTTATATCACAGGGGTTTTGTTTAATTGACCTTGAAGCTTCAGCTTTACTGGTACAATCGTACTGTAAATTCCCTGCACATGGTCATGACGGAATATAACAGTGCAGAATAGCCTAGGGAGAGTTTTTAATTCATTTATTTGGTGGATTTGGTCTATTATCAGTGTCTTCTCGTAAATGAAATATATGTCTCATCACTTCCAATGAAGTACAATCTTAATGCTGCAGTAGACCAAAACATTTGGGACAACTCCATGCTTCCAAACTTGTGGACGCAACTGGGAAGAACCTTTTCTGTTCCAGCATGACTGTGCCCCAGTGCACAAAGCGAGCTCTAGACATGGGTGGATGAGTTCAATGTGGAAGAACCTGACTGGCCCACACAGAGCCCTGACCTCAACCCCATCCAGCACCTTTGGGATGAACTGGAACGGAGATTGTGAGTCAGGCCTTCTCGTTCAACACCAGTGCCTGACCTCATAAATGCTCCACAGAATGATTAGACACAAATTCCCACAGAAACGCCAAAATCTTATGGAGAGCCTTCCAAGAAGAGGGGAAGCTGTTCTAGCCGCAAAGGGGGACCAACTCCAGATTAAAGTCTATGGGTTTGAATGCAATTTCACTGAAGTCCTTGTTGGTGTAACAGTCAGGTGTCCCAATACTTTTGTCCATAGAGTGTTAGTCCACGAATGATGAAACTCAGCCAGTATGAGGTCACACGTTCTCCCACCTGGAAAGGCATAGCCAATGCTGAACTCGTAACTCATCCCTTAACTCATATGATTTAATGCATATGATTCATTTGTTCGCTAATAAGCCAAAAGGGGTTTATGCAGTGCTAGAAATGACCCTGTGACTGATTCTACTCAACCAGTTCTTGATTTTTCAAGTGAAAATAACTGCACATTCTCTATAGACTTCTCTAAACTTAATATTTTAATGCACATTTAATTTTCATTTGCTAAATAAACAGAATAAACAGGAATCATGCATTAACACTCTTTCACTTAGAAAATCAACCAAACATAATTTATTTGTAGGGGCAAAAGTTTGCATTTGGCTGTACATACAACAACAACAACAACAACAACAACATAATACTACTACTACTATAAGCACTGCTAATACTACTACCAATAATAATAAGCATCGTGATCATCATCATCACTGGCTTATAATGACAACAATGGAAATTCTCTTGGTAATGCCAACATGAATTATTTCTATTGATGCAATAGAGAAAATGACTGACCATCATAACATTCTGGAGGTAACTGTGGCAATAGTTAGAATGTTAGAATAGTTAGAGTGCCATTTTTTGAAAGGTCTGTTTAAGCATTCACATGATTCTTGTAGTTCCTTTGGTTCCATTGCCTAAAGACCTCCTGAAGAACCCCTTTTTAAAGACGCGAGTCAGATTCTAACTGATACTGAAGCACAACCACAATTTTTCATGGACTTATTGGTCCATTTTGGCTCCTGCATCTGCCTCCAGGAGCCATCAGTTGTGGTTTCTTCTCTCCAGCCTTTCGGCCACTTGCTGTGAACGTCCCAACCCAGATGAGCTCCGTGACAGGGTCTCAAAATGGTGGCAGTCGCCTCTGGCAGTGGCTGTGATAAGCGATTGGAGAAATGCTCCATCACAGCAGCAGAGGCCACGCGACGGGCCCCTCGTCTCTTTTAATCTCATTGAAATGAATAAGCGAGTCATTACTGGCTGTGCTGATACGGTCTAAGGGGGATCGCCGCCTAATTATACCACTGTTAATTATCTCACGCCCGCCCCCCAATCCAAAACTTTCCTCTGCAGTCGTGCCTCATCTTCAGACTTCCTTTCTTTCAGCTGGACGTGAGGCTGAGTAAGCTTGATTAACACACAGTCCTGCATTTCAGCAAGGATGGCGAGACGTCCCTGCATAATCTCTTATCTCTCAATTATCTCACTATCTCAATTATCAGTTTCAGGACACGTTGGTTTCCAGTTATATTGGCAAACATAAACAGTACTTGTTTTCCTGTCATCTTGCATCACTATCTAATAACATGGGGAAGGATTCTTACACATGCATTAAACCTAGTCTTGGACTTAAATGCAAAAAACAATCACGTTTCACCATCACAATTCCTACTTTGCAAGTTCAGGCTATCCATTCAAGTACTAGAAGGGTCTGTATGATGGAAGAGAATGATGAGAAGATCTGGGCTAGAGATCTGGGTGGCTCCTGCTTGAGCTAAAGGCCATCCCCTCTTTTGATGAACAGAAACACGGCTGAGAAAGGACTATGGAGCAGGAAGGAGATAAGGTGGTGGTAGGACGCAAAAACTTTATCACAGGAAACAGAAGGCAGAGATGGAAAGGAGGAGGACGTTCATAAATTTACCTAGGTTTAAGCGTCGTCTAGGCTCTAGGCCAGTTTCAGCCCTAGGAGTAGACAGGTATTACTTCTAATATACACTCTAAGAAAAAAGGCCAACAAAGGCCTTTGATTTGTAACAACATCAGAACACTTCCGGTCTTGTGTAGAACAATCATTTCTTTAAAGATGCATTTCCAACAACTTACCATCACAGAAAAGAACGATTTAAGTGAGAACTGAAATGGTTATTCCTTCAAATGGTGTTCACACTATATGGACAAAAGTGTTGGGACGCCGGAGCATTACACCAACAGGGACTTTAAAGACATTGCATTCATATAATATAGAGTTTAAAATAGACTTGATCTCACCTTTGCAGCTATTACAGCTTCCCCTCTTCTTGGAAGGCTTTCCTCAAGATTTTGGACTTTCTGTGGGTATTTGTGCCCATTCATTCTGTAGAGCATTTATGAGGTTGGGTTCTGATGCTGGATGAGAAGGTCTGGCTCGCAATCTCCGTTCCAGTTCATCCCAGAGGTGCTGGATGGGGTTGAGGTCAGGACTCTGTGTGG
>JBBIGA010093050.1:0-11216 GCA_037576975.1 Alestes dentex | reverse complement strand
CCTAAAAGCAAGATGGCTGAAATATTATACAATTAAATATCTTCTCTCATAAAACTAGTGAATTCAAGTGCATTTTACTATTCTGAACGAAGTGGTGAATGGGTTAAATGCAACCTCTGCATTTAACCCATTCACCAAACGAAACAGGGGGCAGCCAGGAACACAGCACCCAGGGAGCAGTGTGCGGGGATGGTACCTTGCTCAGGGTACCTCAGAGGTGCAGAGCAGTCTTGGGAATCAAACCCACGACTTCCTGATCGCCAGGCAAACACCCTAACTACTAGGCTACCAGCTGCCCTTTGAGTAGGTGTGCTCGAAGGGTCTTGCCTCTTCTGTGCTTCATACCCTGCATGGCGATCAGGATGTTTTGATTTTATATGATAAATTAATCACGACATTGAGAACGTCTTTGTGGACGCACCCCCTCTAGAAATTTCAGCGTGCTTAACAAACGGCTTTCCGTGTGTCTTTCTTAGATATATCAGCTGCGGTTGCGTCATCATTGCGTCATGACTGTATCGGTTGCGTAAAAAAAAAATTTTGGTCTACACTGGAACATCAAAACATGAACTTCAGTACCATCACAGTACAGTTTAGATACAGAACGGTTCCTGTAGACCTGAGGAAAAGTGCCTTCGGGCCTGCTCCTGGTGACCCATGGCATCACTGTTCCTCACTCTGACACTCATTTAGAACCCTTAATTAGTTAACGAGCTGCACCAGGTGTGTTGAATTGGTGATCTGAACGTGTCCTGCTGTCTGTTCTGTGGAAACTGGTGCCATTAGATTCAAAATATTAGCTTCCTATTTAAGCACGAGGAGGGATCACAGCAGCCAATCGCTGCTCAGGAGGCGGTGTGATTCATAACCAACCCCAACTCTTGAGGGGGGCGGGGCTTGTCTGTATACGGGTGCTAAAACAAAACGCGCAACACTCCAGCTCAGCAGTTCGTGCTGCAGGTGCTGCTAAGAGCCGGGCGGCACCTCACTCTCTCTCTCTCTCTCTCTCTCTCTCTCTCTCTTCCTCTCTTTCTCTCTTTCTCATTCTCCCCCATCCCTCCATCTTTCTCTCTTTCTCTTCTTTCTCTCACTCTCTGTCTTTTGCTCTCCTGCAGCATCTCTCTCTCTCTCTTCATCCT
This sequence comes from Alestes dentex, assembly GCA_037576975.1. Taxonomy (NCBI): domain Eukaryota; kingdom Metazoa; phylum Chordata; class Actinopteri; order Characiformes; family Alestidae; genus Alestes; species Alestes dentex. The sequence continues at coordinate 10,077 of JBBIGA010093050.1, read as the reverse complement.
GGCCGGCGCGTGCGCTGCGTCTTGGCGCGCGGCGTTTCTTTCCGGACAGAACACATGGAGAGCAGATAGAGGTGTGTTTTGTCCTATAACCCACTGCTGCATCATACCGGGGGGAGGAGGAGGAGGAGGAAGAGGAGGAGGGATAAACTCCAAGGAATCAGCCGTGAAAGCACAGCTGCTGCCCAGGATGGAGGTGATGCTCTGGGGCTGCTGACCACTGGAGGGTCTCGCTCTGGAGGAGAGGAGCAGCAGAGGAACCCTGATCTTCCGCGAGGCTGAAGTTGCTTCGTGCTCTGCCTGCTGCAAACTAGTGAGAGAGAGAAAAAAGAGAAGAGATGGATGCGCACGGACTCTAAGGATTGCCCCTGAGATGGAGGACCTCTCTCTCTCTCTCTCTCTCTCTCTCTCTCTCTCTTTATGATGCTGGCATCCTCCTGCTCTGAAGAGTGAAGGTGTGGAGCAGCAGGGAAGCTCATGAAGGACCTGTTCGAGCAGCAGCTGAAGGATCTGGGAGCGTTCGGATGGATTTCTGGACTGTTTCAGAGCTTTAGCCGAGAGTTGGGAATTTCTTTGAGGGATTTGCTGCCCCTGCATCAGCATCAGCGTCAGGACCACTATCAGCATCAGCAACCACTGCATAAAAGCTTCTGAATCCAAGCAGCTCTCTGACTCGTTTTTTCTCTCTTCAGACCCATCACTCACGTTTCTTCTGAAAGAATTCCTTTCTAAATGGAAGTAGTTGAGGTCGAAGCCTGTTTTGAAAGGAACAGACATGGTACATGGGCGCAGTTTCCTTCACGGTGAGTCCACGAGCCCAGCTTAACTTCACTCACGCGAGTACGGCGCTGTGCGCGTGAGGTCTGCACAAGTGCGCGTGAGATATTCATGGTGTTTTATGCGTGAGATATATTGAGGGTTTTATGCGTGAGATATAATGAGGTTTTATGCGTGAGATAAACTGACGTATGCGTGAGATATAACGAGGTTTTATGCGTGAGATAAACTGACGTATGCGTGAGATATAATGGTGCTGTATGTATAAAACATACTAGCGTGATTATGAGGTTTAATGCTAGAGGTGCACTGCTGTCTTATGCGTGAGATATTTTGGAGCTTAGAAGTGAGATATTCTGTTTAATGCGTGAGATACGCTGACACTGTATGGGTGATATATACTGGTATTTTTTGTGTGAGATATACTGACATTGTATGTGTGAAACATACTGATGTGAGATATTATTATGCGTGAGATATATTGGTGCTTACATGTGAGATGTTCTCTCACCATCTCTTGCGTGAGACACACTGGTGTGTATATGTGGGCTGTTCTTTTTGTTATGCGTGTGATACACTGATGCTTTAATAGTTATGCGTGAGAGACACTGATATTTTTATGGTTGTGCAGGAGATATACTGGTGGTTTATGTGTGAGATACTTGCATTTTTTTCATTGAGATCTACTTGCATTTATTGCATGGGATTTACTGGTGTTTATACCTCAGATGTACTATGCAGTATACTTGAGATAAACTGAAATTGTGTGAGATGTACTGGCTTTATATGCGTGAGATACATCATGAGTTATGTGTTTTATGCTTGAGATGTACTGGAGTTTTATGCGTGAGTCATACTGTGGCCTATGCAAGAGATTACATTTAATTACAATTTGTTCATTTGGCTTTTATCCAAAGTGACTTACAATTTAAAGAAACACTCAGGTTTTAGGAGATATAGCTGGTGTTTTTCGCATGAGATACACTGGCTTCTTATGCATGAGATGCACTGCTGTATTATGTGTGAGATGTCCTGCTGTATGATGTGTGATAAATGTACTGATGTATTTATGCGTGAGATACACTGATGTGTTTATGCATGAAATACACTGATGTATTATATGTGAAAAATTCTGTTGTTTTCACTGATCTCCTTTGAAATGACCCTGAAATGAGCCTCATAATAAACCTGAATGAAAGTTCTGTCTTTGAGCTGTAAACCAGCTCAGCACATATCTATTGATTAGTGACACAATACACTTCTCAGGCTTTTCATGTGGATTTGAGACCTGATGATGATGAAAGCAGATAATAATAATTCTTTTTTGACATTAAATCCCCTCTCAGCTGTTGCAAGTCTCCTCATACTTGGGTTGTCCGGGGCAACGAAGAAGGAAGCAGGTAATTTTGTTTTACCACCCTTTTGGTCACACAACTCTCAGTCACTCTCGGTGGCCATGCAGCTGCTGACGTGTGATTTTGCTGCTTCTTGCAGTGAAAAACAACTCAGGGGTGCAGCCGGCGGGGCAGTGCGGAACGTGGGTGAAAAATCCAGAGGGAGGGCTGTTCACGTCTCCAAATTACCCCAACAAATACCCCCCAGAGAGAGAGTGCGTCTACATCATTGAAGGTATGCAGAGAATTTCACTGCATTTCACTTCAGATGAGTTTTACGTTTTGTCTGAAACCTCGCCTTTCAACCAGCAACAGCCTCGCATGCAGTTTAGTCTTCTCCGCATCTGCAGAAAACAGTTCAGCCCTCTCAGTGAGCTTCTGTGGTAAACACAGCCACGTTCTACTCAGACTGATGTACAGGAAAAGTAATTGAAGTAAATTTCTCTCCAATTTAAGGATATTTAGATACATTTGAAGCACATTTCACCCAGTTTAAGTAAACATAGATACATTTGAAACAAGTTTACCTTTAATTTTAGTAAATTTAAATGCATCTGAAGGAAGTTTCAAAACATTTCATTTAAAAACATTTCACTCCAACTGTATTTAAGGATGCACAAAATGGTATCACAATTTCGTAATTTCTTTATCAGAACAAGATCTGAAAATGTGCTCCATATTAGCAGCGTTGCAAGGTAGATTTAAGTGAATTTAAAACAGTTTCGCTCTAGTGTAAGTTAGCAATTTCATTTTTTTAAACACTCAGCAAACAGTAGAAACTCAGCAAACATTCACACCATTAAAGATGCTATGGATGCAAATTTAATTCAGATGAAATAAAAATTCCACTCCAGCGTGACTAAATGTTAGTAAAAAATACAATTCTCCCCACAATTTAAGTGAATTTAGTATTTCACTTAGAGATGGGTACGATTACGACTGTACTGACACTTATACTGATACCGATACTTAACGATACTCATTGATCTACTCTCCATGATCTGGTCAGAAAATAAAGTCGACACATGAAAAGCTGCAGAAGTTCAGCAGTGATTTTATTGCAATGTTTAGGAGAAATTAGGATCTAAACTGTGTCCTGAGTTTCTGTTTCTATAATGAGGGAGGAGCGATGTTCTGATCAACAGAGCGCCGCTCCGTCCCTCCACTGATCCAATCCAGCATCCACCGTCTGGAAACGCAGCTGTGTGAGAAAGTATTAACACTGCAGAAACACCCACAGCAGCACCGTCTGAACAGGAGACTTTCCAGAGTTCAGCAGGAACCAGGCAGGAACTGGTACTAAACTCCAAAAACATAGTATTATTAACCTTTTGAACTCCATGAACGCTTTTTTGCGTTCATTTTGTAACTTTTAGTCTCAGACAGGAGAAACGCACTAGCATCATACACATATCACTGAAATCGAGAAGATTTAGCCTATACGATCATCTAAGTCCTGCGTTTGTGCAATAAATTATTCCAGAGTAATCTTGTGCGCAAAAGGGAGTAAATTTAAAAAGGTTTCCCACAAAAAACACACTGCTGAAACTCCATAAAACATCCATATTATTTACTTTAGGCGCAAATAAAGTGTGTGCGATGGTCCACAAACTTGTCATTGGATTCAGTGTAACAAATTCGTAATTCATCATAATTTTTCCCACTGTCTTTCTTTAAAATGAATATATTTATTTATTTTCATTCTGCTGCTATATATTTTTTTGTATAATGGTGTTGTGTTATATATGTTTGTAACTGTTGGGGGAAAGTGTTTGACTGCATTCTAGAGGTCATATGATCAACTTCTTCAGCAGTAATAATGATACCAAGGAAGGTCAAATTCAAATTCCGTCTGGAAATAAGCACATTTTTATATTGTAATAAGCCATAGAATGTCCCAGTTTTAAAAAAAAAAAAATATAACAATGACTATGGACCTTTACCCCACATATTTCAAAAGTAAAATCTCTACTGTAAAAACATTGTCTTGTAGAAATAAAAGAAAAAAAGTAAAATTTCACTAGGCAAAAACTAGAATTTGCTTATAAAAACTGATATAAAAAACAACATAAGGCACGAATGGCTATCATGTGGGATTAAAATATTATAGCCCAATAAATAAAGGGATGCAAAAACGCTCATAAATGGCCCAGAGTTCAAAAGGTTAAAAAAATCAAGTAATAGTAACTGCTACCGTCCTGTAGAGCTGCACGATATGAACAGAATACCAGTACTGCGATTTTACTGTTATATATTGCGATTGTGATTCCTTTCAAAATATTAAAGTGCCCATCTCATAACCTTTCTGGAATTGATAAGACTTAAAGTCTGTAAGTATTGTTTCAAATGATACATTTACTCTCACCTCCATACAGTCCATATATGGAAAATAAGCTACGAAAGCAGTCAGTTTTCATATAATAGTTTTTGTGATGTCACAAAAGCAGCACATTTAAATTTCTCTCCTTATTCTGGCTACACCAGTTTAGCTCCGCCCATTCATGCACCAGTTTGACAGTTTTAAAATGAGACTTCTGTTGGATTACATGAAGACTTTGACTCATCAGAACAGCCAGTAACTCACCTGGAGCTGTGATTGGTCACCCTGTCAGAAACACTGTGATTGGTTAGAGCCTCATTTTCATATTGCTGCGATATATCCTGCAGTCGTATCGCCCTGTTTGGGGTTCTGTTCAGTTCAGAGCAGTTAGGTAACAAGCTTGTTGACCTGTGAGGCAGTTTAGAAGAGAATAAATTCCAGTTCTACTAATCACCCAAAGCGGCTAAACACTCGAGCTGCTCCTTTAAATTGTCGGCATTATAATACGATTACGAGCATCACGATCAGAGCACGGTCACGCGACTCAGCTCTAAAAATATCCAACTTTTCTCATTTCGAGTCACTGAAGAAGGTTCATTTCTCTCTCATGTCCCTTTTTTCCACCTTGCCACTTTTTCCATCTTTATTTTTATTTGTAGCTAGAAATGCCAGAGAAGTTATTGTATTTATTGACTCCAAACATGTGTTTTGTCCACATGAAAATAATAGAGAGTACATCATTAAAGCTTTGGCTGTCTGGCAGTAATTATGTTGTTGTGAGAAATTCTATTCTTATTTTGAGTTGAGCAGATTTATAGTCGCTGGATAAATGCGATTATGAAACATAATACACAAATAATACACAATAATAATAATGTTCGAATTTCAGAATTGATTATTCAGAATGCACTATTTTGACCTGATTTTGAAGTTTGCTAGAGAAACAAATCAGATTAAAAAAGCAAATGTGGATGAAAAGTGAGCCTTACCACTTAATTTACACTTAATCTACGACAGTTCAAATGACTGTTTGCGATTGTGTGCAAAAGTACAGGCGCCCTAGTCAAATCCATACACAGCGTAAAGAAGTGCATCATCTTTTAATGCACAATGACTGTTTATGCAATGAATTTAACCTTCTGGAAAAAGAATGAAACATAAAATGAGACCTTTGCATAAGTTTCATATTTTATATTTCTAAAAATGCCTTGTTGAAGTGTTTTCTGTATTTATTTTCTGTTATAAAATAACAAAGCATGCACTGGGGTCTGCACAAATGTATGGTAAAGCTGTGTTTTTGTAGTTTTTACAATGTAATCCTGAATGTAGCTGTAGGGCATGAAAGGGTTAAGATGGAACGTGTATGTTCAGTTGCAGCTTGTGTGTGACGTGTGTGTGTGTGTGTGTGTGTGTGTTGTGTTGTGTGTTTGCGGTTATAGCTCCCCCGAGACAGTGTATTGATCTCTTCTTTGACGAGAAGTACTCAATAGAGCCATCATGGGAATGTAAATTTGATCACATCGAAGTGCGGGACGGTCCCTTTGGCTTTTCTCCAATAATTGGACGCTACTGCGGCCAGCAGAGCCCCCAGTACATCCGCTCCAGCGGCCGCTACCTGTGGATCAAATTTGTCGCGGACGGCGAACTGGAGGCCATCGGCTTCTCGGCAAACTACAACTTCACAGCAGGTAAAGTACGGCCTTCCAGTCCTCCTCCGCCTTGCCGCTGTGGCTCCATGGCTGCTTCATGCCCTCCTGTCTCTGTTTACTGATGTCAGGGCTGTAGAACTGAGGTCTATAGACAGACTCCTTTATTGTGAGGTATTTATAATGGTGGGACTGGGCAGCTGCTATTTGGACATTTTGGCCCTGGTGACCTCTGGAGCCATCGCCTGAATTCTTAATGCAATCAGAATCCGCTTGTCAGAGTCTCAGCCTCTTGATTTTGTGATTCATGAGTACTGTGCAAAAGTCTTGAGCCCTTGTTTCTTCACCTTTTGCTTCCACAGATCCAGACTGTCTTGTACTTCTAATGTAGTCTTGAGGAACAGTTCTCCAGGCTTCCTGCTGAGTAGTTGGAACTCCTTTATCTAGGCTCCTTGTATCTTTGGACACTTTGCAGCCTGTCACAGTAAAAAAATTGTTCACATTTCTTTAATTTTAATCTCCTCAGTATGACAAAGATAAGACATTGTGTTTATGCACCAAAAAGGATATTCAAAGCAAAATATAAAGAAATGAGAGATGGCTCAAGACTTTGCACTGTATTGTAAATGCCATAAAAGGAATAATCTAGCATTTTGTGGCCAAATTTCTATTTGTAGAGTCCAATTGTTTACCACACAGGATCTTTTTAACTGTAATTAGTAAAGAACTCATTTTAAACACCTTTATTATACTATTGAAAATATAATACAGGTGCAATGCAATACAGTGCAGATGGTTATTAGGTTAAAAGCACTAGAGAATTTCTTCTAGGGACTTTGATCCCAAAACACAATATAATTACTAATTTTATATTGAAAAAAGGCGCTCAGTAAATACAGATAATCCATATATTTCCCTTTAAACATGATTTGAACCCAGAAAATGAACTGCATCACTTGCCTGGTAACTGCCAGCACCAGTTTAGAGACCCTTTATGTTCCAATCAGAGGACGTTTAATATTCAATTAGCATTTTCTGTGGCTGCGAATGTGACAGCTCTGGAGTAGATCAGTCTGAGCAGGACAGCTCATCACTTCTTCATTAATAATGCAGAACACTAGCGGCTCAAAACTGTTACAGAATCTGGTGTGAAGACGCTGGATGGCTTCATACCCGACAGACGGATGGTGGTGGACGATTCGTTGTGTTGTTTCTGCGAATAAACGCTCCTAATTGTTTTCATTTTTGTTTTAATTGCCATCCTTTGCCCTAAAATGTGACTAATTAATTATCCAATATTTTATTATTATTATTATGCATTTTTAAACCACACATTGACACATAATTGTCACTGGGATTTTTTTTTTCCAGTGGTAGTCCCTTCAAAACCAATTATTTTGTCATGTGGCCTCATCAGATCTGGGAGGGGCTGGGTGTCATAACAGGAAAATACACTGAATCCATGTCACTTCTAAACACATTTATTCTGAAGGAGTTCATTGGTAATCTGCTTTGATTATTAGGGAATTAAATGGAAAGCTGATCGTTAATGACGGCAAACATCCAGCAGGGGGAGCTCTCACTGGTTTCCTTTGCTAAGAGGAGTCACTCCAAACTTTTATTTCAGCTTCTGTTTTTATAGGGACTACACATTTCTGTGATTAAAGCCAGCTGTGACTAGACACTAGAATAAAATTCCAAGTGTGTTGGAAGAGTTTCTTTGATGTGGTCTAAATGAAAATGTTAATATGTTAGTAATGTTAGTACTTAACAAGGACATTAAACTTGCAGGTCATTTTTTGACATTCTGACATTTTGTGTTTGAGATATATATCGTGCATAGCATAAAAATATCCATGTTATTTCTATGCCATATCCTCAATCCCTCTTACACACTTGTACCGGTGACTGGATCTGTATGTAGATGCAGATATCACATAAAAACTGAAAGCTAGGAAGCAAAAGTTAGTCTTCCAGTTGCATCCTGATTTCCATATCCCATCCAAACCATGTGAGTTTGACTGGGCAGGCCATACAACCTGTTTATTGGTGGGGGAGACACTGACATCACAACCCTGAAAAATGTGCTTTATTGAACTTTTGACAGTAACTAGTGCAATATATTTTTATTCATGTAGAGACTGTGTGCAGAAACATTCACTGCTCTAAGAGCTGATTCTCTGTAAGCGTGGCTTAATTAAATGTTTAGTCCTCATGCAACGCCATCAGGACACCATAAATAGATTCTGGGGTTTCTGAGTAATGAGCCCCTGCCTTGGCTGACTCTGAAAGAGGTGAAAAGAGTGTAGCCATGTGAGGTAATTGGTATTGTTAAACACAAGCCGTGCAATTACGGTCACTCGCAAAGGCTTGACACACTTCATTTAAGTTCCGGCCCAGCGCCACAGTGCTAGGATTTAGCGCGGCCTGTTTATAAGCTGTTATTCTGGATCGATTCTTCACATTCAGGCTCTGTGCTGAGTTAACGTCTGCACTCACTTGTTCTTAGAGAGCCCTTGTGCGAAAGTGATGGAAATCCTAATGGACTTAAACCTGTCCGGGTTGACTGTGTGGCTCAGTGCTCATTGAGAGACGGGGAGAAATTGTGTTTGTAGGTAAAAGAGTTGGAGGTGTTTTGTAATGTGACTAAATCAGGAGAGGATGCTCTTCTGTGGAGGTTAGAGCTTCATCTGCACGGCTCAGGCTTTCGAGGAGAGCTACATTCCCTGAGAAAATAGCTCAGCGGTGAAGGTGAGATTTATCTGGACTGATTTCTGAGAGATGAATCGTAAGGGCAGGGTTTTTTCTTTTACGCCCGTCCTGTAGGTCGTGATGAGACTCTGGAGTTTCTGCCTCCAGGAAAAAAAAGAATCACAGCATCCTGATAAAGAGTATCTGCAGCATACGATTTCCATAATTAGTGAGATAAAAGTCCACGAATTCACTTCGCTCCATGTTCCCCCCACCAAAAAAAAAAAGAAAAAAAAAGTCCAGCATCTGCCGCCCCGCCGCCAGTGCTAACACATGCGAATGCAGATGGCAGGGCAGACGAGTGGAAGCCGAGCTGGAGAGGAGGAGGACGGGTAGAGAGGAGCAGGAGCACCTAGAAACACCTCAGGGCATTAATGTGTAATTCATTCAGGACTTACTGAATTTTTCATTGTGCAGAATGAATCATTCTTAGCAGATACTGAGCACATCAGAGTAAGTGCTTAATAATTATTACTAGATACTGAATCATTCATAGCATATACTGAATAATTGATGGTAGACACTGAATAATTAATGCTAGATGCAGCATTATTCATAACAGGTACTTAGCAATTATTACTAGATACTGAATAATTAATACAAAACCACATAATTCATAGCAGTTACTGAACTATGCATAGTGGATACTGACACATTTGTAGATACTAAATAGTTCATAGTAGACATTGAATAATTAATTCTATATACTGCATAATTCATATCAGGGTGTGAATCATTCATAGTAGAAACTGAATAGTTCACATTAGATACTGAATAACTCATAATGGATACTCCATAAGTGAATAATGGAATCTGACTAATCTGAATAAGGGAAATTAGATATGAATAATTAATCAAGGATATAATTCCTAATATATTGATGAATAATTAGTAGTAGTTACTGGTTTAACAATTCACAGTAGATCCTGAATAATTCCTTATAGATTAATAAACAATTAATGGTACTTACTGGTTAGTCCATTATAGATATTGAATAATTCAGAGTAGTGAATCATTTGTTCTGCTGACAGGGTGGAGAGGGATGTCTGAGCTGGATAGGGTGGAGAGGGATGTCTGAGCTGGACGGGATGGAGAGGGATGTCTGAGATGGACAGGCTGGAGAGGGATGTTCTGGACAGGGTGGAGAGGGATGTCTGAGCTGGACAGGGTGGAGAGGGATGTCTGAGCTGGA
>JBBIGA010093039.1:0-11216 GCA_037576975.1 Alestes dentex | reverse complement strand
GCCTAGCAGTCTTGGGAATCGAACCCACAACTTTCTGATTGCAGGGCAAGTTCCTTAACCACTAGGCTACCAGCTGCTGAAGATTCTCCACATGAGGGCGGTATCTGCACTCGAATGGCTTTTGGTGCTTCATGAGATTGCTGCTTTGCATCAGTGACACTTTGTTTTCCTGTAAGTCCCCCAAACAGATAAGAACAGCAAAACTACTCAAATGTCAAGTTCTAAGTTTGACAGATGCTAGATGTTCTAGATATTTAACTGCAGCTCTGTAGGTAACTTAATACTTTAGCTTTTTACTCTGATACTCTTTTTTTGTGATTTTGGAACATTCAACCCAATGACCTTCCTTTTTTATCTGGACTCAATTTAATGTGTTATTTGTCTAAATAAATAACTAACATCACATTTTGTCATTCATATTAAATGACTTTTCCTATTTTAATGGGGACAAACTGTAAACACAAAATGAACATGATATGTTTTCTGTACACATTTTGTAACATCTGTGTTCTCTGAGGTCAGTTTTCTCCAGGTTGTTTTATCTGTATATAAAACATATAAGAAATGTCAACATTTTGGTGGTTTTGAATGATAATGAGGGTACTATGCTGTAATTTGCAATTTTATAATCTTCAAAAAAACTCCCTCTGCTCTAGTCCCATAACTGAACATGATCAAGTCTGCGGTGGGGCTTTATTACATGTATGTTTTATCTATTTTAGCTATTTAGGTTGTCAAGACAAAAACAAATTAATGACACATAAACTAGCAAAGCAACTAAAACATTTCTGAAAGTTGACCCCAAACATGAAGAAATGTAGTACATTTGAACAGAACAGGAGGGTTAATGGTAATAATGTCCTGACTGGTCTTACCTGTTGCTCCTTATTGATGGCCAGACACGCACATGACACTGAGAATTGCACAACAAACACAGTGAAGAGGATCAGCATGTACTGAACACCACACAGTTAAGGTTCTTTTAAAAAGTCATTTATGCATGATTTAGGAAATATTTGGTCAACAGAAAGACTTTGAACTCATCAGCAGCTGGTTAAAAAGGTGGTGCTGCAGGTCAGATGATACAGTCATGTAAGGTAAATAAAGTACAGTGAGTACAGAAAATAACTACCCCCTTTAAATTATTCACATTTTGTTGCTTTGCAGCCTGAAATGAAGACACACGCAAGAAACATTTTTTTCCAACCAAATTTACTCACTGCAACTGAACGTTCAACTGAAAGATACGATAACAGTTCAAAAAAAGACTATAAAATAAAACAGAATCACAAAGATGGATAAAATATCACCCCCTTCTCAAAACACTGTAAACCTAATCGAGTGTAATTAGGATCACCTGAACAACTGGCTTCCACCTGTGATCAATCGTTTTGATCAGTTGAACATAAAAACTGCTGTTTCTGGATCATTCCAGTGCTTAGTGGTACAACTTAAAGCAAGTAGTCAGCTATGAGTGCTATAAGATGTAATGAAGATGCACAAAAATATTCCAGCTGTATTTACTTAATACAACTTTAACATTTGTTGCCACCCATAGCTGACTGTTTGCTTTCGCTTGCATCACCAAGAACTGGACTGATCCAGAAACAGCCATTTTATGCTGTAATAATCAGTAGGATTGATCACAGGTGGAAGCCTATTAGTTGGGTGTGCAGTAGAGTAGATGATTAATTACAGCTGATTGAGTTTACAGTGTTTTTTAGGATTGGTGATCTTTTATCCAACTCAGTGATTCTGTGTTATTATATATTTTATATATTTTTTCCCCCCTGAACTGTTCCCTGAATCTTTGGCTTGAATATGATAAATTGCAATGAGGAAATACAACTAGAAAATTGTTTTTGTGTTTGACTTCATTTCAGCAACAAAATATGAATATTTTGAAGTGGAGATTATCAGAGTCAGAATCAGAATCAGAAAACTTTACGGATTCCCAGAGGAAATTGCTTAATTTTAACTGCACAGAAACACAGCGACAAGAACAATATAAAACATAAAGTCTAAATAAATGGATGGTTGTGAAGGATACAAAGAACAGGAGGACTTGGTGATGCTTCATAGCTCCACACAGACCCACAATCGCCACAATGAAGAGGAAGAAGCCCACTCCGATGATGGCTGCTACCACTTGGAAGCTGGAAACCAGTCCAAACCATTTTCCCCAGGCTGCCACGGCGATCATGAGCAGACTGACCAGCTGAGCAGTTTCAGACACAGAACTAATTATTAAACAGCTTTAACCTGACAAGGCTTCTAACTCACAAGTGATGACATTATACAGTACTGTGCAAAAGTCTTGGTGCACCCCTCATGCCTTCATATTTTGTTCCAAAGATCCACCCATTCTTGTATTTTAATGTAGTCTAGAAGAACAGTTCTCCAGGCTTCCTGAAGGACTTTCAAAGACTCTCATTTTCAGTCCAGTTCCTGAACCTGACCAGATTCAGAGGAATGTGTTTCTTTGTTGCAGCCTGTTCCTCATTTCAATTTAAGCCACACAGTGACCTACGTATGAATCATTCAAGCAGCACAAAGCACATCTAACTTAAGGCCTGAACCAGTGAAGAAACAGGTGGAGATGATTCCAGATGATCAGGCGGTGATCAGTATACTGGTGGTGCTGAATGCTGAGTGGTTGGAACTCCTTTATCTATGAACCTTGTATCTTTAGGCACTTTGCAGCCTGTTGCAGTAAAACATTTATTCCCATTTCTTTCATTTATTTTACTCAGCATGCCAAAGATAAGACAGTCTGACAGGCAGGAAGTCATATTTTTGCACCAACAAAGTGATTTGAAGCAAAGCATGAAGAAATGAGCTCTTGACATATGCATCATACTGTATATTATTATTAAGGGTGTAATGATTTCACTAGTGCGTCTGAAAAATCATAACTGATGATTAAAACAGTATTTTAATTAAAAATCTCTTATCAGTAACTCTCTCTCTCTCTCTCTCTCTCTCGCTCTCTCTCTCTCTCCTGAGGATCCATTGTGGAAAATACAATACAATCAAGGATCAAAATACAATCAAGGATCAAAACTATAAGATCCTTTTGCATGAGGATGATCTACTTATCAATCTTGACTCTTTATTCACTTATTTATTTATTTCAATTCTGAACCAAAACCAGCCTGTGTAGTAAACCATTACACTGCCCTAGAATCAAGCCATTTGTAACACAAAATCTAAAAGGAACCTGAAATTATGTGTAATGTTATACCCCTGATGGTTTCTAACAACAATAATAATAGTAACAATAGACCATAATATTGTTTTTCATCTATTTTCAGTGACTACAAACAAGAAAGCAAAATAAAAGCCTTGAAATGACAGGCAGAAAGTGCAGAAACGCCAACAGCAAAAAGTCCCAATGAATTAATGAACTAAAATAAAGGACCTCTAGAAAACAAAAGGACTAGAAAACTGTTGTGCGTTTGGGACTCACCACATAGAGAACATTCAACGCACAAAGGGCGTTTTTGGAGCAGACGAATCCTCCACAGCCCATCCTGGATGTTCTCTGCAAGCTCCTCTCTCAGACTGAGCAGGTGGGGGAAGGTGAGACCTTCTGAAGCTGCCTGGCTCCCTCACAGGCTCCTGATTGGCTCTTGCACTTCCTTCAGAGTTATGCAGATCAGGGCCACATTCAGAAGGAAAAACGACTCAGGTAACATATCATTATCAAAGCCAAGTCCCAAATCACCAGAGTTTTATCTGCACGTTCAGAGTCCAGTGTTTCGTCTGAACGTTGGACATCATAAAATCCAGAAAAAGTGGTTTTAAGATCACACAACTATTTGACATATAAATGAAGACAACTGATATATATTTATGTATATTTATATCACATACAATATAATAGGTTTATATATAATACTATATTGTGTAACATGTTTTTATACTTAAATGGTGTTACATTACAACAAAACAACAATAATAATAAGTATTAGTATTGTTATTGTTATTACCATTGTCATTTTCACTGTCGTTGTTATTGTTATTTTTGTTATTATCATACAACTTATCTAATCTACACTTAATAGATTTATACTGAAACTTAAATGGTGTCACATTACAACAAGAGCAACAATAACAACAACAACAAGAACAATAGTAATATTATTATTACTAGTGGTGTTGTTGTTGTTGTTGTTGTTGTTGTTGTTGTTGTTGTTGTTGTTGTTATTATTATTATTATTATTATTATTATTATTATTATTATTATTAGAGTAGACTGCCATCGTGTGGCCGAACCATTCCATTGCAGACATTATTCCACAAGTTGTATAAACATAAGGATGAAAACCTTCTCAAGGCCGTTGCCACACTAAGAAATATATACATAGAAATATACACTATATTGACAAAAGTATCGGAACTCCTGACTATTACACACTGCGTTCAAATACATAGACTTTAATACGGAGTTGGTCCCCCCTTTACAGTTACCACAGCTTTCACTCTTCTTTGTCTTTCTTCAAGATTTTGGAGTTTCTGTGGGAATTTGTGCCCATTCATTCTGTAGAGCATTTATTAGGTGAGGCACTGATGTTGGTCGAGAAGTCCTGACTCACAATCTCCTTTCCAGTTCATTCCAAAGGTGTTGAATGAGGTTGCGGTCACGACTGACCTCATCCAACCATGTTTTTATGGTCCTTGCTTTGTGCACTGGGGCACAGTCATGCTGGAACAGAAACGTGTCCACAAATTTGGAAGCATATGCATTGTCCAAAATGTCTTGGTATGCTGAAGCATTGATTACCCTTCACTGGAAGTAAGGGGCCTAGTCCAAACCCTGTATATCCATATAGATAGATTGATTGATTTAGATATTTTACACACACACACACACACACACACACACACACACACAACACACACACACACTGAATAGTCGGGTGGATCTGTCCTCCAGTAAATGTTACGATTACAGCCTTGAATCTTCTAGACCTGGCCTGTACCACTACTACAAAGAGGCTATATTTTAAAAGACACTCTTAGTGTAACAAAATATAAAATATAGAGAAAACAGAGTTTGAGATTTATCCGTTTCTCTTTATGTGAGAACACTTTTCGAATAACGAGCAAATTACAGTGGGAGATTTTCAAACTGCACATCCCTGCACACATGCGGATGGTACAGTCCGCAGTAATACTCTCCACGCTGGTGCTCCGCTGCCAGAGAACCGGAGGTCTGCAGTGTGAGTTCAGGGCTCGTAAAGTTGCTATTTCATTATTATTATACTTTATTATTCTCCAGTTTAGCTCTGGGTAGGCTATAATGTCTGCTCCGAAGAAGGGAGACCTGTCCGACACTGAGAAGGAGCTGTTGGTGGTGATCGCTGCAGGTAAATACGGGCTAACGGTTAGCTGAGTTAGCTTTTAACTGTCTGACTGGACTCCCAGGTGTTAAAAGTTTCTTTTTGGTGAGGGTGTGCAGGTGTTAACGTTATTATTGACGCCAAAAAGTCATTTAGGTTTGTATATGACGAACTGAACAGCTTCAAGTAATCGTCATCTGTAAGACTGAGATTAAGAGTTAGCCACCTGGCTAATGAGACCCCGTCAGAGACAGACCACTGATTTAACCGGCACAAATAAACAAAAACGTGGCCTTTAATCATTGCATATGCAACTACGTGTTAGTTTTGAGTGTTTTATTCCAATATCTTCTTTATTCAAGATATATCGACTGTTAACCGTGATATCAGTATTACAGAGACTGAAGGTTGCAGTGTTTCTGACAACGTTGATAGGTGTTGTAGTGGATTGAAGTCTACATGTGATCCAACATAAGTCTAATTATTTTAATCTTTAATAGCTAGAGACACTGGTATTCGTAAAGGCTCATATTCTACGTTTTCCTTCAATTTAATCTTTTCCCTTCACGTTTGTGCAGTTTTGTGCACCACATATATAATTATAATTGACAGATATAAAAATAGGTTAATTAGGTACTGAAACGATCTGTCTGTCTGTTTTTATACCTGTCTGTCTATCTGTCTGTCTCTTTCTCTGCCTACTTGTTTGTCAAATCAGAATGAATTGTGAGTTACACATGTGGTACAGAAATATTAATGCTCAAACCATTTTCCAACCCATGTTTACGCCTTAGAATTAATACTTAAAGGTATTTTTTATCTATCTATAGCCTGCTAGCCCATCTATTTATCCATCTGTCTATTTTTCTCTTTCTCTTGTATGATATCTGTCTGTCATATAAGAGTAAATTGTGAATTATATTTGTGGTACACAAACATCAATGCCCAAACCATTTTGCAACCAGTGTTATGCCCTAGAATTAATACCTCAAGGTATTTTAATTAGAGAAAAGTGATATGGGCTCTCTAATATATTGAAAAATATTGCGATCACTATATGTTTAATTATTGTTGCAATACTCGTATTTTGTCCATATTGTGCAGCCCTTAACCTGCTATGAAAGGTAGGATGGTATGGAGTTTTACTCTCATGTACTTTCAGGCAACGTGCAGGAAGCCTCGAGGCTGCTTGGTTCCAAAGATGTGAGAGTCAACTGCCTGGATGAGGTGAGGTTTTATCAGTTTGTAAAAAAAAAATAAATAATCTCAACTTAGTTGCATTTATAGTTGTGATCTGAACATTACTGAGATCAGTTTGGTTTAGAAATAATAAAATATCTCCTTGCTTGTTAGTACTAGTTTACTGGAGAGGATTATCATTGCTTCCGCTGACCTGCCAACATCAGATGTCCGTGCCACTTGGCTTCCGAAGCAGCTGTGTTTGCTGGTCTCTGTTTGTGTCAGCTTCTGTATGTTGGCCACTTTCATGACCTAAGGATAA
This sequence comes from Alestes dentex, assembly GCA_037576975.1. Taxonomy (NCBI): domain Eukaryota; kingdom Metazoa; phylum Chordata; class Actinopteri; order Characiformes; family Alestidae; genus Alestes; species Alestes dentex. The sequence continues at coordinate 4,370 of JBBIGA010093039.1, read as the reverse complement.
TGGGTGTTCTTTGTGCTTAATGACTCCATATGTCCAGTACTGTCTTGAGCCAAATCTCACTTCTTTGTGTTGTGTTTTGAATAATCTTGTCAGTGCAAAAATACTTTCTGATGTCTGTCAAACTCTCTTTGGTATACTGGGTTGATTAAATGACAGAAATGGGAACAAATGTTTTACTGCGACAGGCTGCAAAGTGCCTAAAGATACAAGGAGCCTAGATAAAGCACCACCAGTATACTGATCACCGCCTGATCATCTAGAATCATCTGCACCTGTTTCTTCACTGATTCAGGCCGTAGGTTGGATGTGCTTTGTTATGCTTTAATGATTCCTACGTAGATCACTGTGTTTGTCTTAAAAAACAAAAAACCTTCCTCTGAAACTGGTCAGGTTCAGGGACTGGACTGAAAATGAAAGTGTTTAAAAGTCTTTCAGGAAGCCTGGAGAACTGTTCCTCAAGACTACATTAAAAATACAAGAAAGTCTGATTCTTTGGAAGCAAAATATGAAAAAATGAGAGGTGCACCAAGACTTCTCCCAAGGTGCTCTCAAAATCTGTTTTATAACTGCTTCACTTCAGGCTATTCTGACCTCCTTTTGTGTTTCTGTGCAGTATGGCATGACACCCCTCATGCATGCTGCTTACAAAGGCAAAGCAGACATGTGTAAGCTGCTCTTGCAGCACGGAGCCGATGTCAACTGCAACGAGCACGAACACGGCTACACTGCTCTCATGTTTGCAGGTCTCTCAGGTAGGTCCCGCAATCACTGTGGGGATCTTTTTTTTTTTATCAGAATGAGAATCTTAATTGATCCTAAAGGAAACCGCTTGTGTTACGACTACACAGACACACAGAGACAGAAAGACAAAAAAAAGTATAAAATATGAAGTCTACATAAACGCAATAAAAACTCAATATAAGAAGATGCAGTATGAAATATGCTATGCTATATACACAAGTGCTGGGGTTTAAATACTATAGATAAGCAACTTACAGTGAAAGGATTCTAATTTGTGATGTTGATGCCATTTCTAAGCACCAATCCAACCAGGCTCTGCTTTTGCCTTTTTATTTGTGTTGAAGGAAAGACAGACATCACCTGGATGATGTTGGATGCTGGAGCAGAGACGGATGTCGTGAACTCTGTGGGCAGAACTGCAGCTCAAATGGCAGCTTTTGTAGGTAGGCAGACAGCGGTGTAACTCAGTAACTCAGACTCAGTAAGTACTAGAATTCTGCAGTTTATACTGATGTATATGAGAAGTAGGATTGCACAATATACTGTCTGTTTATTATCATCACAGTATCAGTCTCTGCAGTACTGATATCACAGAAGGCTGTAATATGTAAATGAGCCTCTAATCAAATTACAGTGTTTATGATATTGTTGACTTGTCACAGCTCCAGTTAAGTTTGCTTGTATGTTTTGATGATCTTCATTCCAACACAGCGTAATTATTTATAATGTAGAATTAATATGATTTATATTTATAACTTTTCCTTGACATTTGTATGCAAATATAAGTAGCAGTATGTGTGCATATAGGCTATTTCATATATTGCAAAATACAATACATAGCAATATATAGCTGTATGACTTAGGGTGTTCGCCCTGCGATCAGGAAGTTGTGGGTTAGATTGCCAAGACTGCTAAGCACCTGTGAGGTACCCTTGAGCAAGGTACTGTCCCCACACACTGCTCCCTGGGTGCTGTGTTCCTGGCTGCCTGCTGCTTCACTTGGTGAATGGGTTAAATGCAGAAGAACTTTACACGGTGTGCTGTGGTGTGTTCGTGTATGACAAAATGGTCACTTTCACTTTCATTAAGGTTAATGTGTGTATGTGAAGGGACTGTCAAAGGTTTAAACTGATTTTGTTTGTTTTTCTCTCTCTAGGGCAGCATGACTGTGTGACTGTTATCAATAATTTCTTCTCCCGGAAGAGACTTGATTACTACACAAAAGCCCAGGGCTTAGAGAAAGAGCCAAAACTCCCTCCTAAACTGGCTGGACCACTGCATAAAATCATCATGAGCACAAATCTCAATCCTGTCAAGGTAAACTGAGTGAGCACTATTTCTATGCTGTGGTGCTGTTCTTAATTTTGGATAAACATCCACATCTTGGATAACCATCTACAGTGCTGTGCAGAGGTCTTGAGCCATCCCTCATTTCTTTATATTTTTCTGTGAATCATTTTGTTGATGTTTTATGTCTGTCAGTAGTCTTGATCTTTGGGAGCAATATATGAAGCAATGAGGTTTGGCTCAAAACTTTTGCACAGTACGGTGTGTGTGTGTTTACATATAGTATGCAGTATATCATTTTGTTGATGTTTTATGTCTGTCAGTAGTCTTGATCTTTGGGAGCAATATATGAAGCAATGAGGTTTGGCTCAAAACTTTTGCACAGTACGGTGTGTGTGTGTTTACATATAGTATGCAGTATATCATTTGATTGTAAAAGCTATATGTTCTGACTATGTAAGGAGTATAGAGCCACTATATAAGATGCTTGCTGTCCTCCTGCAGATGGTGATGCTGGTGAAGGAGAACCCTTTGCTTGTGGACGCAGAGGCTCTGGAGAAGTGTTACAAGGTCATGGAACTAATCTGTGAGATGTGTGTGAAGCAGCAGGACATGAATGAGGTGCTGGCTATGAAGATGCACTACATCAGTTGTGTGCTGCATAAATGCAGCTCCTTCATCAAAGACCGTGAGGATAAACTGGATGGCCTGATCAAGAGGTATAAAGCCATTTGTTGAATTTTATTGTTCTCATTAGTAGCCTTAGACTGTTTCAACACCAGGTGAATTAAACATAACATGTCAACATCACGTTTTTCTGACCCTGTTATGCAAACTGTTGATTAGTAGATACTAGGGCTGCATGATTAGGGCAACACATCAATATTGCAGTTTTACTACTACATATTCTGTTTTTCAATATATTAAAGGGCTCTAAGCATCTATTGTCTGGAATTAAAAGTCTGTAAATATAGTCTGGAATTAAAAGTCTATAAATATAGTTTTAAATGACATGTTTACTCCCTCCATCCATGGTCCATAAATTGAAAAATGTGGGTAGCGGCGCCTAGTGGGTAGGATACTTGCCTCTTAACCAAGAGGTCATGGGTTCGAATCCTACCTTCAGCATACCACCACTGGGTTCCTGAGCAAGACCCTTAACCCAGGAGACTGTCCCCTGTGGTTAGGGAATGGAAGTTGCTTTGGATAAAAGTGTCTGCTAAAAGCCGTAAACGTAAATACAAAGCAAATGAAAATAAGCTACAATATCAGCCTGTTTTCAAGTTGTACATGGTTAAATTAGACTTTTGTTAGATTACATGAAGACCTTGATTCATCAGAACACCCAGTAGCTAAACTGGAGCTGTGATTGGTCACACTGTGATGGATCAGAGGCTCTTTTGCATATTGCAGCCCTCTGTGATATTAGTATTCCAGAGACTTATTGTGTTAACAATTAGCAGATAATATATTTTGCAGTTCTGGTATATATACAACCAAACTCAGACACCAGTGGTGCTGCATTGAGATTTTCTGAGAGCATCAGTGTTGTTACAGTTTTGTGAGGCTTTCATCACATAACATCTTTGTATTAATGTGACCAGTTTACTCAAAGGTAGAGAGAATGACGGCTTCCCAGTCTTCCAGGAGAAATTCATTCGAGAATGCATCCGGAAGTTTCCTTACTGTGATGCTACTTTGCTTCAGCAGCTGGTCAGAAGTATAGCTCCAGTGGACATAGTGAGTGTTACTTAATTCCGCTTTAGAGAACACTTTTAACTGTACCAGATCCCTCACCCAGTCTCTACACTGACCCAGGAATAGGTAGTTCAAAGTTGCTTGATTGAGATCAAATTACCAAAAAAATCATACATTCTTCCCTTAGGGCAACGATCCCACAGCCTTGTCAGTTCTTACCCAGGCAATCACAGGACAGGTGGGCTTCATGGATGCAGAATTCTGCACCACGTGTGGGGAGAAAGGAGCAGAGAAAAGATGTTCCATTTGCAAAATGGTAACACATTTTTTAATTGGTCATTTACAGAGCTCTTTTATTATTATTGTTTATTTATACGTTACCCGTAGAGGTGATGAGCAATATGATATTGTATAAAATGTCACAGTACACTTTTTTGATTTTATCCTGAGTACTGGAGGACTTGTAGAACTTTTGTGTCTATCATTAAAAAGACGTACTTAAACCAGTTACAGAGAGCCTGTAAATGACAACAAAAGTGAAAAGTGTATATATATGTATGTATGTATGTATGTATGTATGTATGTATGTATGTATGTATGTATGTATGTATACGTGTGTATATATGTGTGTGTATGTATATGTG
>JBBIGA010092998.1:0-11217 GCA_037576975.1 Alestes dentex | reverse complement strand
AAGCATCTTTTATGGTAGTGTACACATGATCCAAGCAGTTATTTCCCCTGGTTGCAAAGTTTACATGCTGATAAAAATCAGGCAGCACTGTTTTTAAATTGGCTTTGTTGAAGTCGCCGGCGATGACAAAGGCTCCTTCTGGGTGGGCAGTTTGCAGATTATTTACGGCGTCGTGCAGCTCTGCTAGCGCCTGGTTAGCATAAGCGCTAGGTGGTAGATACACAGCCAGCAGAACAATGGATTTAAGCTCCCGCGGCAGATAGAAAGGCCAACATTTCACTGCTATAAACTCCACTGAAGCAGAACAGTGTCCGTAAACTACCGCAGCGTTTGTGCACCAATCATTGTTGATGTAAATGCCCACTCCACCGCCTTGTTTCTTGCCGCATTTCACGCTGTCTCTGTCCATACGGAACAATGAGCGGCCGGCTAGCTGCACTGCCGAATCCATGATGCCTTCGTGTAACTACGTTTCCGTGAAAATAAGTACACAGCAGTCTTTCACATCCTTCCTTGTAGTGTGACAGAGTCGTAAATAGTCCATGTTGCTCTCCAGTGAGCGTGTGTTTGCGAGCAGAATGGAAGGGAGAGCGGGTCGCTTCGGGTTAGCCCTTAGCTTAGCACGGAGACCTCCACGCTTACCGCGCTTCCGGGATCGGTCACACCGCTTTCGGATGCACTTCCGCCAGCCCGCGACACCTCGCTGCCCTGAGGTCCTGCGGCCCGCTCCGTGTAGCAAGCCAAGCTCCCGCAGAGTCTCCCGAACCGTCTCGTCCAGTGTTGATTTCTTTTTTTTCCGGTAGGTGAACAAGGTTTCCCGGTCATACACACGGACGTGCGTGTTGCCAGAGCGCTTATAAGACAAAACATCGGCAGAACACTGACAAAAACACATAACATTTAGCACCAAATTCAGGTCACATGGAGAGGCCGCCGCGCATATGTCTGCTCGCGCCGCCATCGTGGATGGTGTATTGGTTGAGAAAGTGCTTGATTTGAAGCAGAGCTGCTATTCAAATGTTAATATCACCGACGATCATCTTCATTTAATCGTGGCAGCCAAATTAAAATTTATTAAAATTCGATGAATTGTGCAGCCCTGTTTCCTTGTCTAGAGTGCAATAATTTCTCAACCCTACAAATGGTTGGGCACGTCAAGACCCTCGTACATTTCACACCAACTCCTTTCTTTTCCTTGAAGGAGAGAAAGTTTCCTTATCTATTGACGTTCCTTTCTCAGAATATTCAAAATTCTCAACCGTATCGAATGGCTGCATGCATTTCCTTTCGTCCCTGGTTTAATATGCTTTCCTTTTTTTAGACTTCTCTTGCTAAGACCAGGTATGCCTTTAATAATTTTTTTAAATTTTGTGCTTTGTTGCATGTCTTGTAATTCGTTTATAACTCGTCTTAGTTCAGATTCAGATTTTATTTGTCACATACAATATCATACATAGTACGACATGCAGTGAAATGCTTTTTGCAAGGCCCGACCTTAAAAAATCAGTAAAAAACAGAAAAGAATAAACATTATAGGAGATTGTAAAAAGAACAGTAGAAACAGTACGCTGGTAAAGATGGTGAAAATAAATTTAAAGTGCAGATGCATTACCAAAAAGACATGCTTGAATGTATGATATACATATAAGAACTGTATGGGGTGGAGTATTAAAATACATATAATGTACATACAAGAACTGTATGGGGGTGGAGTATTAATATACATATACATATAAGAACTGTATAGGGTTGGAGAATTAATGTGATATATGAATACAATATGAGTAATAGTCACAGTAATATTGCAGATGTTAAAGTGCAGGTGCAACAAAGTCAGATGAATATGGATATGAATATAATATGAATAACAGAATAATAGTCACAGTTCCAGCTGTTGCAGATATTAAATGCAGGTGCATAATCATACCAGATGTAATTACAGAGTCCGGATCTGCACCTGGTTCAGGCCCGAGTGGCCTGAGGGAAGAAGCCCCTCCTCATTCTCTCTGTTTTGGCTTAAGGGAGCGGACGCGCTTCCCTGACCTCAACAGAGAAAAGAGTCCATTGTCAGGATGACCGAGATCTTTCATGATCTTCCTGCTGTAGTTTGGCGCCACTCGGTGTAGCTGGACTGTAGGTCAGGAAGCTCAGAATGAATGATGCATTCCACTCCTTGAAGATCTCGTCTGTCCTGCTCAGTGCTGTTCCCGAACCAGGTGCAGAAGTTTCCCGTCAGGATGCTCTCGATGGTGCAGGTGTAAAAGTTCTTAAGCCCCCTCCTGAGGCAGGTGAAAATCCCTGAGACGTCTCAGGAAGAAAAGATGCTGACAGCCCTTTGTCCCCAGGGTGTTGGTGTGGCAGGTCCATGACAGGTTCTGGGTGATGTGAACACCCAGATACCGGAAACTGTCCACTCTCTCCACTGTTGTCCCGCTGATGTAGAAGGGCTGGTAGTTCCTCACCTGCCTCGTGCTGAACTCCACGATCAGCCTCTTGGTCTTGCTGATGTTTAGGACGAGATTGTTCTCCTCTGTTTGAAGCATGTGGGGACTACTGCCTGACCCAGGGACCTAGGTTGAAGATCTCAGTGAACCCTGGTGCTAGCTGGTCAGCACAGGCTCTCAGAACCCGACCTGTGATAGCATCTGGACCTGCTGCGTTCCTGGTGTTCACTCTCCTGAAGGCGTTCCTCACAGCATGCTCTGTAATGATGAGAGCATTTCCCTCACCAGCGCTCACTGCTGTTTAGAGTGGCGTTGTTGGCTGCAGCATCGAAGCGAGCATAAAACATGTTCAGAAGACGATGTTTGTTTATAGTCCGTTATCATCTTCAGTCCTTTCCACAGGCTCCTAGAGTCACACTGTTGTAGCTGGGACTCGAGTTTCTCCCCATAGCTCCGCTTTGCCTGTTTTTCTGCTCTGCGTACCTGATAGGACGCAGCCTTGTATTGGTCCATGTTCCCGGAGACGAGCCCGAGGAAGCGGTGCGTGATCTCAGAGCGTCGCGGATGGTTTTATCCACCCGCGGCTTCTGGTTGGGAAATGTTCTGATGACAGTTTTCTCTACTGTATCATCCACCAGTTTCCTGACGAATCCCACAACCACTTCCATAAACATGTCGACGTCATCAGAGCTGCGCCGAAACATGTCCCAGTCTGTGTCTTCAAGTGTGTCCTGCAGCGCGGTCACTGATCGGTCAGTCCAGTGGGCGACCTCCCTTGTGACCGGCACTTCCCGTTTTAGTCTTTGGCGGCATGGTCTGATTTCCCAAACACTGGCAGAGACTGAAATCTAGAACAGTCCTTAAACGGAGTGTAACAGTGGTCCAGTGTCCTTGTGCCCCTAGTGGGGCACGTGATGTGCTGTTTGAGGTTCGGAAGAGTGCACTTAAGGTTAACTCTCTTAAAGTCGCCCATCACAATGAGCGCCACTTCCCGATGTAGTGCCTGGTGTCGTGTGAGCCTCGACCACTGGGTTCAGCCATGTCTCGGTGAAGCAGAGGAGGTTGCAGTCCCGAATGTCTCTCTGGAACTTAACTCTGGCCCTGAGGTCATCCAGCTTGTTCTCGATGGGCTGAACGTTGGCTAGCAGCACGCTTGGCAGGGGAGCACGGTGTGTGCGAGTTCCTGAGGCCAGCTTGTTTCCCTCGGGGGCGTCGCTTCGGGTCGCGTCCTTTGTTCTCCCTCAGGATCTCCACCGGCCAGGTAGGATCCGTGGTTACAGATGCGTTTGTATATGGTAGACCAATAGAAATAAGAGTATCTATATCGTATCTTATAGGTGGTGTTGTCATGTTGATCGAATGAAAAAAAACAGAGAAGATTAAAAAAATAGCAAAATAATCCAAAAGAAGGAAAAGTAGGGTCGGAGCATTCAGCATGGCAGCCGACCTCACCGGCACCAGTAGTAATAATCCACATATGTTTAGCGTATGTTTAGCATGACAAGCTGTATTTAACAAACTCGAGTAAACCTTCTTAAACGTTCGGTAAAAATTACAGACAGTTTTTAAAAAAAATCATGATTTTTTTCGTCTGTAACAAGGTTCTGCAAACAGATTATCTTTAACAAATCCCCATTGTCCCGCGTGTATCTATTTTCAGTTACTGTTCATCTTTGAAGGTGTTAGTCTGTTCTTTGTAAGTAACCAGCAATCTGGCTGGTAAGATAAGTCCGCGTCGTACCTCCAACCCGCGCTGCTGCCGAATGCCTTCACACTTCGTTCACTGTTTATGGATGCCCGTAGCTAAGTCCAGGTAGAGCCACACCAGATGATTATTGTAGGAGATTTCCTTTATGGTGCAAGCAGCGTTAAGCACTTTAACTTTGTCCTTGTACTGAGGAAACTTCATTATCGTTGCCTTCGGGTTCGTTTGGGCTCCTTCTTGCTCTATCTCCGTGTGTTCTCTCCAGCGCAGTTGATCTTTGGAAGTTTGGCTGTCCGAGGATCCTGGGAATCCAACTTTCTAGAAAGGCACAGGCATCCGATCCTTCCACCCCCTAAGGAAGATTTACTAGCCTCATATTTTTCTCATGGGATCCCATTTTCAAGTCCAAAACTTTCTCCTCCACAATTTTATTCTTTGTTTCTAATGTTTGAGCTGTAACGCAGACTCTATTTACCACAGATGGACTCCAGTCAAGTTGTAGAAGCATCTCAAAGATGATCAGTGGCAATCAGAGGTGTGAACACTTATGTACCTATAGTGTTCAATTGTTTACATTTTTATACGTTTAAGAAAATGTCTAAAAACATGTTTTCATATTGACATTACATATCAAATTGTGGAAAAAGCAATGGGATGTGTTTTTCAACTCAAATATATCTCCATCTGGGATTTAGTTTATCAAGCTGTAGGTTCAAGTGGGTCACAAGGGTTCTGTGTTGTTCACTCTTCTGTTGCACCTGGCACTCAATATTTTTCATTTTTTATGTTTATCTTACAGAAAGTGATGATCACCTGCAAGTCTTCCTATCCTGCTGCCCACCTACTTACACAGCCAAGACTTACTTCCACAACTACATCTTTGGATGCCACTGTGAGGGGTTTCTGTGAGCCCAGAAAGGAATATATGACACTGCTGATCTCAGGAGAGGTTTAATGTGATACCCTCCAGTCTTCAGAAAACGTCCCCTGCTAACCTTCTCATCAACACGTCATATCACAGATAACCACAAAAAAGGATACCTTACCAGTGCTCAGAGTCGGGGATGTATTTTACTGATAGTCATAGTCTCAAGATAAACAACACACTCACACTGGAGAGAAACCGTATCAGTGCTCAGAGTGTGGGAAGAGTTTTATAGAGATGGATACCATCAAACAACACCAGCACATTCACACTGGAGAGAAACCATATCAGTGCTCAGAGTGTGGACAGAGTTTTAGTTATAAGAGTTCTCTCAAAACACACCAGCTCATTCACACTGGAGAGAAACCATATCAGTGCACAGAATGTGGACAGAGTTTTAGACAGCTTGGTCATCTCAAAAGACACCAGCACATTCACACTGGAGAGAAACCATATGAGTGCTCAGAGTGTGGACAGAGTTTTAGTGAGAAGAGTGGTCTCAGGTCACACCAGCGCATTCACACTGGAGAGAAACCATATCAGTGCATAGAGTGTGGACAGAGTTTTAAAGATAAGAGTGGTCTCAATTCACACCAGCGCATTCACACTGGAGAGAAACCGTATCAGTGCTCAGAGTGTGGACAGAGTTTTATTGATCAGAGTACTCTCAAAAAACACCAGCGCATTCACACTGGAGAGAAACCATATCGGTGCTCAGAGTGTGGACAGAGTTTTAGTTATAAGAGTGGTCTCAATTCACACCAGCGCATTCACACTGGAGAGAAACCATATCAGTGCTCAGAGTGTGGACAGAGTTTTATTGATCAGAGTACTCTCAAAAAACACCAGCGCATTCACACAGGAGAGAAACCGTATCAGTGCTCAGAGTGTGGACAGAGTTTTAGTGAAAACAGTACTCTCAAAATACACCAGCGCATTCACACTGGAGAGAAACCGTATCAGTGCACAGAGTGTGGACAGAGTTTTAGTCATCAAAGTGCTCTAAAATCACACCAGCGCATTCACACTGGAGAGAAACCATATTGGTGCTCAGTGTGTGGACAGAGTTTTAACAGACTAGATACTCTAAAATCCCACCAGCGCATTCACACTGGAGAGAAACCATATCGGTGCTCGGTGTGTGGACAGAATTTTAACAGACTAGATACTCTAAAAACACACCAGCGCATACACACTGGAGAGAAACCATATCAGTGCTCAGAGTGTGGACAGAGTTTTAGTCAGAAGGGTACTCTCATATCACACCAGCGCATTCACACTGGACAGAAACCTTATCATTGCTTAAAGTGTGGATGGGGTTTCTCTACAAAGAGAAGTCTCCAAAAACATCAGAGCAGTGACTGTATCACTCTTTAGAGTGTGGAAAGAGGTTCATATATTAAAATTGAGGATACACAGATATTTATCAGTATGGAGGTAAAAAAAAAAACATTTTTAGGTAGCTCTGTTGCCTCACAGGTCCTGTGTTTGATTCCCTACCGGGGCGACAAGGTTTCTTTCGGTGTCTATGTGGGTTTCTGGTCAGAGCTCTGTTTTCTCCCTACGGTCAAAAGACCCTTTCCCCCCCATGTATAAAGTGAATAATATGCTGTTAAAATATGTGGCATGTGTAGAGCCGGGAGAGTGATCTTGACTGTTTAGAAAAATTCTGTAACCTTTTTCAACTTGTAGTGTAATTTGCATGTCAATTATTTTTGGTTAGTTTGAAAAAACATTTAAATGTATTAATTTTGTATTGCATGTTTCTTTTTAGATGATGCTGATTTCATCAGGAACACACTTTGTAAAATTACTTTTATTTTATGCATGTTTTATTGTTTGCTTTAAACTAAGTTTACAGAAAAATGAAAATATTGACAAAAGAACAAACCCTGTAACCAAAACAGTAAAAAAATCAAAACCTTTCAAGCTGTCATTTCAGCTTCAGTGTGGCAGGGATTAAAGAATTTTATCACATAGCAGTGACTGCAGGCAGCCTGGCTGGTAAGCAAACTTTGATCAAAGGTGTGAATGAAATTCAGAAAAATTCATTGATGCAATCAGTGATTCTCAAAGTGTGAGGTGCAAGAAACCTGTGCAAAGCCACACAGAACTAATGTTTAACATCCGAGTCATTTTCACGGCAGAACAAGGAATTCATACCAGTTAAGTTAGAAAACTGTTCATTTACTGCTGTAGAGCCTTAGAGGCAAGGACACCGCCATGTGGTGGCCAGTGGTGGCAACTCAAAAATCATCCTTTCCCACCACAGTTGCCATCCCTAAGTAAATTTTTATTGTGCATACTATGTGTACATACAGTTGTGCTTTACATACCCTGGCAGAATTTTTTCAGAGAATATGAATGATAACACAGAAACTTTTCTTTCTCTCATGGTTAGTGGTTGGCTGAAGCCGTTTATTGTGAAACAACTGTGTTTACTCTTTTTAAATCATAATCACAACACAAACTACCCAATAACCCTGATCAAAAGTTTACACACCCTGGTGATTTGGCCTGATAAATGCACACAGTTTGACACAAACGGGTTTGATTGGCTATTAAAAAGCACCATCTTCACCTGTGATCTGTTTGCTTGTAATTAGTGGGTGTGTATAAAAGGTCAGTGAGTTCCTGGACTCTTGACAGACTCTTGCATCTTTCATCCAGTGCTGCACAGACGTTTTTTTGGATTCAAAGTCATGGGGAAAGCAAAAGAATTGTCAAAGGATCTGCGGGAAAAGGAACTCTATAAAACAGGAAAGGGATCTAAGAAAATATCAAAGGAATAGAGAATGCCGATCAGCAGTGTTCAAACTCTAATTAAGAAGAGGAAAATTAGGGGTTCTGTTAAAACCAAACCACAGTCAGTAGACCAAGTAAAATTTCAGCCACAGCTGCCAGGAAAATTGTTCGGGATGCAAAGAAAAACCCACAAAAAACTTCAGGTGAAATACAGAACTCTCTGAAAACATGTGGTGTGGCTGTTTCAAGATGCACAATAAGGAGGCACTTGAAGAAAGATGGGCTACTGGTCGAGTTGCCAGAAGAAAGCCATTACTATGCAAATGCCACAAAGTATCCCACTTACAATATAACAGCACAGAGACAAGCCTCAACCCCTCTTTTCAGAGAGCCGGCTCTTCTGGCACGGCTCCCAAAGAAGAGCCGGTTCTTTTGGCTCCCAAACGGCTCTTGGTTTATTATCATCTGTAGCCTCATATTTTAGCCTAACTTGGCAAATATGAAAGCTTTGTGTGTTGCTAAACCCTTTTGCATTTAGTGTTTTTATGAGAAGTCTTATAATTGCCTAATTTTGTGTATTTGTTCTGTTACAAAAGTAGGCATTCTTACTGTTTAATATTTTAATCAAACTTTTAATTTGAACACTGCAAACAAATCTACAGAACAGAAACAGAACCAAACTCAGTAACTAAACAGTATGTCCTCAGTGCAGGCTGACATTCAGAAAAATCAAATGCCTCAGCTAGGATGGGCTGATGCGGTTTCTCCTCTCAGTTAGTATCTGCGGACGGACGGACAGACTGTCGCGTCTGTCGTCCTATCTGGTTTCACATAATGGTATGATCCTAAATCCTCACATGTGATTGCTGCCAAACAAAATGAAGTTCTGCCGTGAACAGAGCTGCCACTGAGAGTGAGAGCTGAGCAGCGGAAGGAAAAAAAGTGGGGAGCGGCTCTCACTCGATGGGAGTCGGCCCTTCTGATTCAGTACAAAGCTTTGACTCTTCTGATTCACTACAAAGCATCGGCTTCTTTTGCGCATGACACTAGAGCTGTAATTCTCGGATCATTTTTAGGATTCAGCTCCCTCTGAGTCACTCACTAAACTGATCCGGGTGTGTGAGTCACTTGAGTCACTTGAGTCAGTATTGCCAAATCGACAACTGTGAGTCAACTGAAGTGTTTGAATTGTCCTTTAAAAGAAAGTAAAATGCCTTGTGATGAGAATGAATCACTTTCAAATAAAATAAGACATTAAGACAAGGCTTTCTCAGTGACGAAGATTTATTTAAACACACGAAAAAAGGAATAATACAAAACAAACACAGGCATAACAGCAATTCGAACAAAAAGGCAAAATGTGCAAATTAGGACACTTTCAACTGCAGGTCTTATATGCCAAATAAGAACTGCAGTTGAAAGAAAATGCAAATAACCTGCTCGTTTGAGCGATTCAGATTCGGCTGCATGTTTTCGGCAGTGGAGGAAGTTATCCGGCAGATTCATTGACTCGGCTTATGTGCTTTAGCAGGGTTCGTACAGTCATTAAAAACCTGGAAAAGTCATGGAATTTGAAAAGAGCAATTTCCTGACCTGGAAACGTTTTGGAAAACCAATTATACACCTAAAGTTATGGAAAAGTAATGGGAATCTGATTCAGAAGTAGCAGTGTAATAAAGTAAATAGTTACGTAGAATAATTAACGAATCTTAATTATTCTACGTAACTATTTACTTTATTACACTGCTACTTCTGAATCAGATGTAGATTTCTTTTTAAATGATCAATTTTCATGCAGGCGCTCTGGGTGGGGTTAAGAATGTCAGACGCGAGATGTAGTCTTTTGATAATCTTGGAGGAGTTTCAATCTCAAAATGCTGGGTAAATGTTGCTTTAACAACAAATGGCTTCTCTTGGATAAATGTAAGACATGGCTTGAAAAAGACAAGGACCTGAGATGTGCCAAATGTTGACTATGTAGTAAAACTTTCGACACACAACACCAACACGTAACCCGCTGCCACCTGCAGGACCTCCCTCTTGTCCACAAGGCAAGTAGACTACTTGCTAAAAAATGTGAATTCTTTCATAAAATCTTGTGTTTTGCCTGCTTTAAATTAATTATGTTGCACCTCTGAGAGGCAAATCCAGAAATTCAAGAAGTCACTTAAAAACTCATTTGATCGAGTCAAACAAGTTGTTCTTTCCCGAACTTGCTGGTGCAGTGTTTGGCCACGTGACGGCATCCAAGCTCCATGAATGACAAATCCAAACACCTCTGGATCTTGTAGCCAAGCGCTTTAGGCATTTTCTTTTTTCTTACTCAGAAATCCACTGACATTTACATTCAACTTAAAATATAAACAGTTCATTATAGAATGCATTTTTTTTTTAAATTATGTTCAGAGTTTATTTATTGCCTGCTCCACAGAAAAATAACTGTCACTGATTAAGTGTTCTCTACTACAGCCCTGGGCGTGTCATGTTTAACCTTTAAAACAGAGGTCACAGTATAATTTACTGACATGAAAACAATTTATAACAGGGAATACGTTATGGAAATGGATGATACATGATAGACACTCTGTGAACCTATCAATACTCAAAAGGCAAGCGGACTGCAGGTTGAAAATTTTGAATTCTTTTATAAAAATCTTGTGTTTTGCATCTTTTACAAAAAAATAGTAAATGACAATATGTATGACATTTATATGAACAAAAATAGGAAAAAAACAATTGTTTGACATTTATAATAGCATGAATTTTAAGTCTTTAACAGGCCTTAATAGTGATTAATTCATCTTTCTCTTCAGACTTACTCTGTCTGGCCTTTGGGGTGTGTGTTTCTGTCTTGTGTTGTCCTCATTTTTGGGGTGTTCGTGTTCTTTCCTAATGTCTCATCAACGGGTGTGTTACCTCCCTCTGTTTCCCTTGAAGGTCCATCCCCTCCTTCCACCCGTCAGTCCACCTTGGACTGCGTCTTCTCATTTGGGCAGTCTTTGAAGTGTTGCTCACTTCCACAGTTGAAACAGGTGTAATCAGCGCCAGGGGTGATGGGTCCCCTGCCTTCGCCTCCTCCTCCTCTGCCTTTGCCCTTGCCCCGTCCTTGATCATCTTCTGGCCATCCCTGTGACTCTTTTGCCCAACCACTACACAGCTTTGCCATGAGGAGACGTCACAGCTCGTGTGTGGTGGGTCTGAATTGTTTGCAGAAAATCAGGAAAATCAGTATTGGTCCATTTGGGTTAGGGTTAGGGTTAGGGTTAGGAATTGGGAAGAAGTTCTTTTTGTGCATATGTTCTGTTCTAAGTTTATGCTGCGCTGGCAACACCCAGTTTACCCATTTAAAAAGTTATTTATAAAATTTAAAAAGTAATAATAGTTAAAAATATTATGAA
>JBBIGA010092977.1:0-11218 GCA_037576975.1 Alestes dentex | reverse complement strand
ACCAGGCAGGAGGCTGAGAGGAAGACCAAAAAGGAGATTTATGGATGCGGTGAAAGAGGACATGAAGTTAGTTGGTGAGAGAGTTGAGGATGCAGCAGATAGGACTAAATGGAGACAGGTGATTCGCTGTGGCGACCCCTGAAGGGTAAAGCCGAAAGAGAAAGAAGAAGTAGTATCAAAATAGGTACTACTGTTGTTATAAGTCAAATAATGTTTCTGTGCATTTGATTGCCTTAGTTTGCCTTTCCAAATTTCTCTTTAATGTAACTGAACTTACGAGTCATATGGGTCAACTCAGGTTTACATTTCATGTTGTACTTGTATAACTGTGTGTGTGAAAAATACAGAATCTTATTTCTTGAAGTGAAACAAATCTTTTTAAAGCTACCTAGAATTTCTGAACACTATGAAGAGCCTGAACCTAAACCCACAAAGCAGCTAATAATAATAATAATAATAATAATAATAATAATTATTATTATTATTATTGTATTTTATCAATTTTATGATGATATTACAATGCATTTACAGGCAGATAATTTTTTGTTGTAATTGTGTGATTTTTTTTTCTTTGAAAGTCATTATGTAAAATTATTACTGTGTACAACGCTTTATATAACCTTAATTTGATATAACCTTAATTAATATAATACTATTTTTCCAGTGTGTAACTCTGGACATCTAGGGGTTAAACACTCCCAAACGTCAGACACCTTTTCCCTACAGAACAGCGACAGACTCTTTCTTAGCGTTTTCCTGCGCTGCCCTAATGGCGGGACTATAATCCCTCAGTGCAGAATATGAACCATTGACTGCTGAAGTAGCTCCTGTTATTCCAGCGTCTCTTCACTAAAAGCAGGGGTGGAAGAACATAAACCGGCATTCAACAGCGATCGAACTTCATTCAGAGCAGCAGCAGCACTTTACTGTCAAACATATTCAGTAAAACCACAAAAGTATTAAGTTTAAAGCATTATAACACAGTTTAACTTCTCCAGTCCTCTTTCTGGGCAGATTGCTGGGTGTTATCTGACAGAATAATGTATCCGCTAATGCTGGAGCTTTGTAATAGAGTCCGAACACTGGCTTTACAGGAGGACTTTAGATATTCCTCAAGTGAACTGCAAGTTGTGATGAATTGAAGTCTGAAACGTAAGGATTTAGCATTAGAACTTTAATTAGAAGGTTTAAAAAACTAATCTAAGAAGTTAGTAGACTAAACAGTCACTTTATCAGTATTAGTATTATCAGCTAATACATATTTCTTATATATGTCCAGAGACAGTCTATTTAAATGAGAGATGCTGCAGTCAGGGGAGAGATTAGGCAGTGAGTGAACAGGCAGTTCTTGAAGTTGATGTTGGAAGCAGAAAAGTGGATGAAAGCATCTGAGACCCTTTGAGAAAAACCAAACTGTGATTTCTGGATGACTGAACATTTCCAAAACAGCAGGTCTTGTGGGGGGTTCCTGGTGTTCAGCTGGTTGCCAAGTGGTTAGAGCGTTCGCCCTGCAATCAGAAAGCTGTGGGTTCAAGTCCCAGGGCCCCTATGAGGTTCCCTTGAGTAAGGTACCATCCCCATACACTGCTCCCCAGGTGCTGTGTTCCTGGCTGCCCGCTGCTTCACTTGGTGAATGTGTTAAATGCAGAGGAATAATTTTGTGCTGTTTTCATCAGTGGTTGGTTTGTGTATACTTTTGCATATCAATGCATAATAACTGTGTTTAACAAATAAAACATATGGTGGCCTGTGCAACATGATGACACACGTAAGACTTGTAAAATAAGTAATAATTAATTTGCAGAATTCTATATTTCTATTTGGTAATTATTTCAAATATTATATAATATATGAAAATATAATAATGCATTTGCTGCATATTTATAATGGAATATCTATATTTCTCAGCAGAAGATACGTGCTTATTTACACATCACCTTTATCGACAAATTCACACAATGCCTCATTTCACCAAAAGTGTCAAAACAATTAAATACGTCCATGCTATGTATATGTAGGACCATTTATGGCCACGTTTTAGATTTTTGTTCTCTTCTTATGGCCATGTTCCCTAAGCAGCAATTTATTTTTTCATGCCTGCAAATTTGTTTCCTCATACCAGGTAAATGCGGCACACCAGAGCGTTTGAACATCAAAGCAGAATGAATAGAGGTTAATGCAAGGGCAGGTTACGGTTTATTCATGTGATCAGAGAGAGAAAAAGTGCTGCGGATGAAGCCCCTCCACCCCAGGCGAATGATGCAAAACCCCCAACTCGTGAGAAACTGAATATTCCTCACATGAAGAAGCAGACTGTGTGGAGAGCTTTCTCAGGACAGACTCGTTCTGACGCAGATCTCATATTAAATATGAAAAAGATATTAGTTTTGTGGATTTTAGTGGGTAGGGTGGTCCTTCCTCTCCCCATCACTCAGTATAACTGCCCTCTCTCTCTCTCTGGGTGGGTAGGGTGGTCCTCCCTCTCCTCCATCACTCAGTATAACGGTTCTCTCTATCTGCTATGCTATGTCTTGTGTCATGACTTGAACATGACATAAACATCGTCATGGCCACTACCAATACTAGTATCATGATACTGTTAATGGACATTAATACTGTTATTATAACCTTCCAGTACCTTCCAATGTCTAGTTTATTTCAAGGTAATGTCAATGTTATACAGCAGGATTCAAGAAAAGTGTTCCCTAAATGACAATAACACTACACGTCTAAGAATATTTAACCTAGATTCCGTTTCTGAAGGCACTTCTGCATTCTGGTCTCACCTCTCTGTGCCTTTGAACAAAATACTTCTAAATCCCTTCAGCCCAGCGCTGCTCCAAACATCCACTAAATATAGATATAAACTCCGGCTACATCGCTTTTCCATTCTAGCCAAATTCTCCTACATGAAAAGACCTCCAGAGGGTTTTGCGTGAGCTTGTGGTTTTTGCCGCCTGCTTGTAGCCTCTACATTTTAGGTCCATAATCAAGGTTTTCCTTGGATATTTTTTCCAGAAATCTTACTTTTGTTGACAGTGAACATCAACATTTTCTTAAAAGCAGAAACATCATGTACAGTGAAGCAACAGCTTCAAACTACATGCCTGAGTTTTAAGTATGGATTATTTCTGTTTGCACATTTTTGAAAAATAATATATTTTGTTATCTGGATATCTGTGTAGCTCTCTTGGCCTCTTGTAATTGCTCACTAATTTATTTCCCTTATATTTTATAAAAAATAAATTAATTAAATAAAAAAAACTTTTTGGCACTTACCCTTACTTTTCTTTGAGAGGATCTGTTAAGGTGTGTATCTTAGTTGGCAGTAATTTCATTGGATAGCGGATGCTGATTTAAGTTTATTTTTTCAGGTATTAAGAACAGATGTGGACTTGAGTACTGATGTACATTGTTCTGGATAAGAGCATCAGCTAAATGCTGAAAATGTAAATGTTGTTACTTTGAAGTCACAACCTTAACTTTTTTCTTGAAGCATTTTTCATGTGTGAAGTAGCTCATAGTGATATCTAGTGATTAAAATTGAAAGAAATGAATACATGAAATAGAATACTAAGCACATTTTTGTGCCTTCCAATTTTCCTTTCAGTTCAGTTGTGTCCATGTTAACTCAGGTTACACTAGTCACACAGTACCTAAACTGGTGAAACCAATCATGACTGAAGTGAAAGTCTAGAGTCTGAAGTGAAAGTCCACAGAATTTCTCACCACATTTCGGTGGAAATAAGAGTCAGAAATAATTCATATTTTATGGTTGGTGAGAGGCATGGGCAGAGGAATACTTAAATATAGACACTCACGATGCTCATGGAGAACCAATCCTTGGAAATGTAATTACTAGGTGAAATAACACGACTTATTTCATGAGCACAAACAGAATTTATGGGAATCAATATCTGTATCACAAAATTAGATTTGTATTACTGTGAATTAGATCAGAACAAGTGGTGTCGCCCATCCCTAGCTGGTTATAGCTGTGACTTCTTTGGGTTTGAATCTGTGCTTTGAGTGGAATTTGAGTGATGTTCTTTGTTTGTGTTCAGTTCCTCACATCACCATCCAGCTGCTAAAAAACAATGAAAAACAGACTGAAAGAAAAAAACGCTGGACATTTATATAAATAAAAAAAGTGAAGAGCCAACAAAACACACTGCAATGTGCTGCAGCATGACTAAGAGGGACATGAAATAATAATAATAATAATAATAATAAATAAAAAAAATACATAAAGTATGAATATCCCACAGGCCTCAGAGCTATATTCAGTATTTATTGGGAGAATGTCTTCTGGATTCTCACAGATCAAAACAAATAACATTTCTAGTTCAGCACAGGGCCATGTAATATCGCTGGACGTGGCGCAGAGGCTCTCTGGTTGCTTTATTTGTCTTAATTCACTATAAGATTTCACCTGTGAAGGGGACGCGTGAGGCTTAGCCTGTGAAAATGTGCACAAATCGCATTACTCATGATTCCTTGTGAGTGCGGGAGGGTTATAGATATAAACCCACCGGAAAAAGAAAAACTAAAAAGGCAACAATGAAATCTGTTCAGAGCTCCGGTGGGACGAATGACTGATGTTTCTTTCTCTCCATGTCCAGGGGCATCACCCTTTTCTTCAGTTTTCTCTTTCATACACGCACACTCTTCACATGCAAAGAAAGTGAATGATCTAAAGAATCCCTCCTTTGATCTTCATTCTTCAGTAACTTTTCTTTGTACATCTTCCTGGTTACAACTTCCTAGAATTGTTTTTCAGTTTTTGTGTTTCTCTTCAAGTTTTATATTTCTCCTTATTTTTCTACTCTCTCAGATTTTTTTTTCACATAAAATCAATTTTTTTTGTGTGTTGTGGCATGTTATCCTTATTCTAAAGTTCACAACTGGATGCAGTTTATTTATTTTAAATAAATGGGGTTTTGTGGTCATGTTTCACAATTTAAAGTGCTGAAATGAATTTTAAAAAATGTAAAAAGTCAAGTATAAATTAATATTTAAATATAGATTGTATAATGTACTGATGAATGATTGTAATGCCAATTGTAAAATAAACAATCAAGACATAAAAAGTAACTATGAAACTATGAGTTCACTTTGGTATGCGCTGTCGTTTTCTTTGGTGTAAGCAGATAAATACAGTAATAATGTAATAAAATTTACAGTAATAAAAATACAGGGCTTTAAGAAGAACAAAATGAAAAACACAAGAACACTCAGAGAAACACTCGAGATGGTCCGCACTGAAACTGTTGCTGAATGCTGGACTGCAGCTGCCAGAGGCGTGTCAGAGGGCAGCAGCCAATATGCGGTTGCTTTGTGTATACAAAATGTATACAGTTTATATTTTTTTCTTAATGATTTAGCACTAATATGCATGAAAAATTATATATTGCCAAGAAAAAAGCAAAAAAAAAAAAAAATGCGGAGGATTTCTGCGAAAAAAATAATAGTTTGGTTTTAAGAAAAAATCTGTGAAAGACTGAGGCTAAGAACTCTGAACCACATCTTCACGTGGGTAAACAGTAACAGATAATGATAATCTCTTAACTTCAATCAAATATGGTTTGAGGCTGCTACAGTGCCTCCTTTTAATACGAACACATAAAATCATTTTTTACAGTGCATAACAAACCATTTATAAATCTCGATGCTTTATTGGTGCGGTGTTTGCTGGTATAATTGTGTCAATGTTGTATCTGACAAATTTATTGGCCAGACAACATGTTGGTCAAGCCCTGAACTGTTTACTTCAGCAGAGAAAAGAAGCAATAACAACATTCTCTCCAGAAAATACATTTGGCAAAATAAAGAAACACAAAAAGTGACGTCATTCATTTTCACATTGCAAATAGGAGCAGTTATTTTACCTGTGAGCAAGTAACAGGTTTCCAGAGTTTATTTATATTATTGATTAGTCAACTCTGTTTTGTTTTTTCAGGACATTGCTTAGCCATACAGTAAAGTACAAACCAGAAAATCTTAGAAAACATCTGAGCTTAGAAATTGGATTGTATTTACAGTAAGTGTTAACAGCAATACATAATATTTACAACATTTTTTAATATATTTTTTGGATTTTAGATTAAGCCCTAACTCCCAATGTTACTCTCATAACCCATAACATATCGTATACATCATAGTTTACATCACTAACACGTAAAATGTCTTCTGTGAAATGTTAAATAATTGAGCATCTAACAAACTTAGATGATCTGGTAACACCTTAAAATAGAGTTTAAAATTAGGGAAACTGAAATGTGTGAATGCATATGTTATAGGCTTTTTGTACTAATATATATATATATATATATATATAGTACTGTTTTAGATTTAAAGATAAATATCAGGGCAATGAGACACAAAGGATACAATTTATATTTTTTTTCTTTTTGCTGAAATGCTTTTCAATAATATTTTAAACATAAACCTGCAGTATTATATAATTTGATTATAACAATCTCGCCATCACCTTAAACATACAATCAATGCTCTATAGCTTCATATATATACCAGAAAACAATCACTTTTTTGGCCCTTGGAGATTAAATAATAAATAATTTTCAGTATTTTATATTTTTTATATAAAAGCACTGTTTTCTGAGTAAATATTGAATATAATAAAGCATGTCACCTAACTAAAGGCATTAACTTATTTGGACAATAGACTTGACCTCAGCCAAAAGATATGAAATGTAATAATGTAAAATGTAAATAGTTTATTCCATTAAGTAGTAGTGGAGTATGTTTGCACGGATGGATAGTGGTGTGGTTCGACGGATGGAGACGTGTTTTAAAGTTTGTAATGGAAGGTACTGATGATCACATGCTGATGCATCTACTGTTTTTTAATATGAGAGGTGTGCTTTAATGAGATTCTATATTTAGTTGTTACCGATCATCTAAGAGTTTAGGAATATCATAAATACAGCCATATAAGAAGTTAGTACAGCCAAATATGTTTTTTTTTTTTTTTACATTTTAAAAGGGAATTCCACTGATTCTTTCCAAATATAAAAAATATTAAGATGTAAACAGAGTTTTGAGAAGCGTTTGGTCCTAAAACTAAACCCATTCATGGTGGAGGGATATGTGCAGGGTGTCGTGAGACAACATAGTCCCCAATGAAAAGTGATTTAGTTCAGATTCACTATTTTATCATCATCAACTTCCATATAAACACTCAGAGACGCGTGGAGCTTCACTGGGGGGGTATTAGAGAATAAAACAGCTGGATTTGTGTTGGAGACGTCTGGTTCCATTCACCTCCACTGTAGAGAAATCAGAGTCTCTACAGTGAACTGTTTTACACCAAACACACTCTGAAGGACTCTGTTTACATCTCAAACATGGAGCTGAGTGGGAATTTTGGGAAAAAAAATCAGTATAATTTCCCTTTCATAAGCTTTCAGTGGTGTAGCATGGAAGAATTTATTTCTTTAAGGTAGAAATGTTTGTTTCTGAATCTCATTTTGAGCAGAGCGAACTTCACAGCACCGTCTGGTGTTTCCCTCCCTCAGCCGTTAATGGCTTTAAGATTTCAAAGTGAAGAATTTTGCTCCAGGGGACTGTAATGCAAAGATTTACATACAGTCCATCACAGAACACCACACTGTTATGAATCACTAAATGATTATATACCGTAAAACTTCCTTTTTTGCTTTTATTGTCCATTTTTTTTTTTTTGCGGATGGAACTGACTTTTCTGGCGTCTGCTCTCAAAACTATTCGGGTCAAAAAAAAAAGAAAAAAAGAAATCAACATTCTTTTTCCCAAATAAAGTAAAGATATTTCAATACAACTTTACAACAAGACTACCCTTATAAAGGGTTTATAAATGATTTAAAATCAGGTTGTTAATGAGGTTGTAGACAGTTTCTAAATCATTAATAAGCAGTTATAAACATGCTCACTGTTTGGTAAGATCCGGTATTTTAATGGTAGTATTGTGTTAATAAAGACCTGATGAATCTGATAGTTTAACATTCTGCCTGAGAAAGAGAAGAGATAAACTCAGCAACCAGCAAGATCTGAGCTCTTCCAAATAGTGCCTGCATCAATGTATTACATCTGTTATAACTTGTTTATAACTGCTTATTAATGACTTTTAAACACTCTACAGCTTAATTAAATCCTGATTATATAATTTATAATGGGTTTTTAAAGGTAATCTTATTGTATCAATATTTCAAATGAAAAGGGGGAAAATATGCACTGAGAGGACTAAAATAAAGATGTTTCCGATCGGCGAATCGGTATTGTGCTTATGATTTACTGGCATTTACTCCGGAAATCTTTCCATCCTTCCGTGTGAAAGATATGAATCGATTCGGGGCTCCATGGGAGTGAAACTGTCTTTGTTTTTCAATGAAACGCCGCTCAGCCCAGTCCGTTCTTCACAATTTCAGAGAGAAAGAGATTGTAAACACAGATATATGCTTCATGAAGTCTCACTTGATTTAAATACATATACTTTTTTTAAAACAATCCTATTGAGTACATATTTACAAGTCATGGTGAAAAAAACGGTTTGTATATTTTTTTTTAATACATCCAAGGCAGACTCCGGCTGTGGAACTGCTGTTTTGTGGAAGAAATCCAGGAATATGTGTATTTTAGTGTTCATGTGTTCATTGAACCCTTTCCAATGAACTCCAATGCTAATCAACAGAAAGAAAGAAAGAAAGAAAGAAAGAAAGAAAGAAAGAAAGAAAGAAAAGAAGGAAACAGGAAAAAAAACAATCGCATTCCCCAACCTGCTCAGGCTCCATCCATGTGTCCTTTCATAGCCAATGCTGCTCAAACACTGGTAATAATATCATTCAACTGAGTGCAAAAGTTTGCGCAACCCTGGTGAAGTGATGTGTTCTATTAGTATGTCTACAAAGAAAACTGAAGTGTGTTCAAAAGTATCGACATCTGGATCCATTTCAGTACTAAATGTTCTGAAGTGGTGCAACTTTCATTTCCCACAGTTTCGATACTATTCATATCAAATTCTTCCAAACCACACAGACCACTTTCAGGAGGCACTCTCTGTAGAAGTGCAGTTTATGCTAAAACAGCAGTGCTGAACTGTACAGAGGTCAGTGTTGGTTCTGTTTTCAGAACTGAAACTCTTAATGAAGTTCTCGTTAAACTCTCGTCCTGATTCATGTTTACTATCCAGTTCACATAAAGCAACTAATACCTAATACACCGCTGTCATTTTAGTCTGGACTATTCTTCTCCTGAAGTCTGGATGTGACAGTATATGAGACTTCTGAACTCCTCACATTGTGTTTATGTAACTGACCATCAAACGGTCTTCAGAATTCAGTTTAATCATATTTATCTCGGGTGGTAAAAAAGACCTTCAATTTTGGTACTAAGACAACTGGTCCTGAAAACACTTCTTTCTGAAAATATTTTGTACATACTGGAAAAAATAAAAAATAATATATAAAATGTGCCATAACCTTTGCACTACATACACATTTTACATTTATGGATTAACTAGAGTTAAATTTAGCTGATAAACAGTATTTGAGTATTAAAATACACAGGAAGAGTTCTCTACAGATGACATGTTATTTAAAGGTAAAAATCTACCAAAACATTTCACTTCACCAGAAGCATTAAAACTTTTGCATTAGACTGTATTTCAGAACAAATCAGTCAGCGAAAATATCTCTAATGTTTTCACTCGCAGGTGGTTCTGCAGAATTAATATTTCATTTTTACTACCGAAATCCAAACATACTGAAAAAAACTGGGAACATATCAGATATATTTTATAAAGATAACAAAAACTAGAAAGTGTGATTGCGCCGTTGCCTGGTGATTACTGGGTGGTTTCTAAGGTGTAGCTAGATAGTAACTGTCTTGGTTGCTGTGTTGTTGGTAGGTGGTTACCATGGTATTTCAGGGGCTTGCTAAGGCATTACTAGGTGGTTACTATGGTATTGCAGGTGGTTGCTAAGGGGTGGCTAGCCTAGCCAAGTGCTGTGGTAACTGTAGTGGTTGCTGGGGTGTTGCTAGGTGGTTACCATGGCATTGCGTGAGTTTGCTGAGGTGTGGCTAGCCGGTTGCGGGCTGAAACAGTGTTGATATCTCAAAAACTGTTGGAGGAGAAGTGGCTAGAAATTTTGACTGAAGAAAAGAACACTAGTGATATTAATTACAAAAATGAATTGATAAAATACTGAAACACGGAACATGTGAAATCTAAATTAGTGGAACAGGCACAGTTTTTGTTTGTTAACCTCTCTCTCCAAAGGAATCCAGTTAAAGCCAGCAATTAAGGTCCCGAGAAAAGTGGGGTGGAACTCTAGTGTCGAGATGTTTTACGTATATAAGTGTTGCTTGTGCAGTACAAGTAAACAGCTGGATATGGAATAAAAAACTAAAAGTAAACAGAAATAAAAACTAAATATACTAAAAAAAAAGCTTAATTCACATAATAGAGCCAATAGATGATGTTAAAGAAGGAAAAGACGGTGGGGAAGATCATCCTCGACCACTTGTCGATAGAGTTTACGTCCGTCAGGTCGGGGATGGTGATTTTCAGCTGCGAGGCGCGTCTCCTCAGCCGGCTCTTCTTCTGAGCCACGTGTCGCTCCAGAGCATTCCGCCCGAAGTTGTGCCTGGCCAGGCCAGCCTTGCGGTACTGCAGTGCAGAGCTGTCAAAGGCCAGCATGGTGTTGCGAGGATCTCCCAGACCCAGTGCCAGCTCGGATGTGCCCATATCGTTCTTTATCTCCAGTGGGCTCAGCAGAATGTTTTCATGGGGGTCCATCTGCAAATTTGGAAGGTGGAGACATGAGGACAGTCATTATAAACACACTTTAAAAAGCTTTAATATTTGAAAAACTGGGCACCGATACCTGGTACTGATGCTTCCTGGAGGAAACAGGGTTATGGCTAAAGCTTAGATAATAATTTCACACACAATGTTCAATAAATGCACCCTAAAAAGCCCAACATTTATTGTTGCCACCTTGTTTGGATGGTCCACTGAAGGTGCAGGTATGTCCCCTGTCGTTAACATACACTCAGCTTTACACCTTCTAACTCTAAATGATCCTTGTATCACTTTATATAGCATTATGTATACAGTATACAGCATTATTAATTATTACTTACTACTTCTTCTTTCTCTTTCGGCTTTACCCTTCAGGGGTCGCCACAGCGAATCATCTGTCTCCATTTAGTCCTATCT
>JBBIGA010092946.1:0-10000 GCA_037576975.1 Alestes dentex | reverse complement strand
CCCGATGGTTTATTCATGCATTTAAATGGATTTTTTTTCCCTCAGCCCTGACATTTACTAACAGCTCTTCATGGTGCACGGCCCAAAAACTAAGAACTGTGACATTTTGAAAATTATATTGATAATTTCATGCACAGGACCATTAAACATGTCTGGTCAAATGTTTGGGCCCCGGTCAAACTCTGTCCGTCACGAGGACATTCTGGGTGCATTCAATATTCTGTCAGACCTTCAAGCCCATTGAAATGTGTATTCTCTTTCTGGTGATCTTTTTTTAGGAGACTGTAAGGAGGATGGTGGACTGAGTCGGAGGTTCTTCCACTGTGTTGCCCCTTGCAAAGCTGTATTTGACTGTATTGTCTGTCAAAGACTGTAAAAAGAAAATATTTGGTTTTCCAACATGCTTTCCCAAAACTAGAGTCCATCATGCTGATCTGTAAAATATTGGAGAAAGAGAGTTTCTTTTTGCAGTTTGATCCGGTTTTTGATTTCTGAGCCACAGTTTGATTTCACAGTACACTCTCTACCACATTTCCCCTTGACTGGAATCCCCTTGCTTGAACACATTTAAGCTCAGTTGAAATCTCATAGCTTGAGCACATTTATTCTTGATCAAAATCTCCTCACTCTAACGTATTTTACCTTAACTCACTGGGACTCATGTACCTTCATCACAGTCCCTTTGCTTGAACATATTTTACCTTGATCGTAATCTTGTATCTTGAGCACATTCTACCCTGATCAGCATCAGCTGGCTCAAGCAGATTCTACTTCAATTTGATTGGAATTGTCTTGCTTAAACGCATTCTACCTTACTTGGAATTGTCTCAGTTGAAAGCATTCTACCTCAAAAGGAATCCTCTCTCTTGAGCACATTTTACCTTGATCGGAATCTCCTCACTCAAGAGCATTCTACCTCGATCGGAATCTTGAATCTTGAGCACATTCTACCTCGACTGCAATTCCCTGGTTAAAGCACATTTTACTTTGACTGTAATCCTCTTGCTTGAGTGCATTTTACCATGATTGGGATCAACTTTCTCAAGTGCATGTAACCTTGAGTGTAATCCTGTAGCTTGAGCTCCTTTATGCTTGAATGTAAATCGCAATGTCCTTGCTCAAGCTCATTTAACCTCAGTTGGAATCTCGTCGCTTTAATGCATTTTACCTCGATTGGAATCCAGTGGCTTGAGAACATTTTACCCTGATTGGAATCCCCTACCTCACATTTGACTTTGATTGGACTCCTGTGACTCAAGCATTTAAGCTTGATTATTATTCTGTGTATATATACAGATCTGGGGAGATAACGGCCTGTGTAAACATATATAATGTGCACCTTGCTTGATTCTCTCACCTGTTTTTGTTGTTGATCAGTTTAGCTGAGATTCTGCTCGTTTTTCCTATTCCCTTGCTCCATGTGGTGAACAGACTGTTGCCGGCTAAATGAAGAGTGAGGCATTCTTGTCCTCCTGCATCCTTTATCTGCCATTCACACTCATGTTGACTGCAGCCTTTTCTTCAGAATCATGCTCTGAAATAAAAAAAAACAAAACACCTCTCAAACTGATTCTTTAGTCTTCAGTCCAAAAATGTGAAAACCTGCCAAAATGCTTACAAAAACCCCCAAAATATTTTTAAAAATGTTAGCCTTTAAACCTTTAAAAGGCATCAGTAATGGGGATGATGGGGATGTTAATCGCTATTTTTCTGCGTTTAAACTTTTCTCATAAGTTGTCACTGTCAGTATTTTGTGTTTTTCAAAGGTTGAAAGAACCAGTAATGTTTTTTATATATGTTTTAAATTTCCTGTGAAATAAAATATGTGATCTAATAATAATAATAATAATAATAATAATAATAATAATAATTGTTATTATTATTACTACTACTATTATTATTATCTAAAGACATGGCCTTCCCTCGATTGGACTGAATAAAAAAAATGAGAAAATTGATTTATTCAAATTTAGCTGAAGTATTCAACCATTGAGTTTGTTGCTTTTATTGATTTACATTTTTTTGCCCACCTGCCAAAGCAGTTTTTTTTTTTCCTGCCAAACCCCACCAAACTCAACCCAGTCTGCCAGGAAACCACCCAATCTGGCACCACTGTCTATGAACAGAATAAAAAACTGACAGTACTTTGCGTCAGACAGGGTTATGGTATTTTAGTTGAAGGTCTCAGACAGAGCTTCCCTCTCAGCTCTCTGTAAGTTGTGTAAGAAGTGACTCATTAAAAGTCTACTACAGATCTCTGTAGTTCAGCTGAACTCTGCAGGAACGAGCCCAGCGCTGGGACTTGGCTTTCTGAGTGTGATCTGAGTGGTCCTAATCAAATTTTGGTGGCTTTTATGAGCCAAAAGCTTTGTTGGAATCAAAGTTTTTTCACACACCTAATTCTTACTTAAAGTAAATGGTATTTTGACCCATCGCAGCTGAATCTGTGGCATGAAATTAAAACTCACGGCTCAAGCAGGAAACAACACTTATGTATACCTATTACACAAAAGTCTTCTGTCACCCCTCATTTCTTCATATTTTGCTTCCAAAGAGCCAGACTTTCTTGTATTTTCAATTAAGTCTTGAGGAACAGTTTTCTAGGCTTACTGAAAGACTTTCAATGTCTCTCATTTTCAGTCCAGTCCCTGAACTTACCATTTTCAGAGAAAGGTTTTTTGTTTAAGCCACACAGTGAACAACGTATGAATCATTCAAGCATAACAAAGCACATCTAACTTAAGGTCTGAACCAGTGACGAAGCAGGTGCAGATGATTCCAGATGACCAGGCCACTGATTCAATTAATAAAGGGGCTGATGCTAAAGTAAATGGCAATCATTAGTAGTTACTGAGTAATTCATAGTAGATGCTGAGTACTTCATATTATTTACCGAGTAAGTCATAGCAGATACCATATAATTAATAAAAACCAGAATAATTCATGTGTGTGTGTCTGTGTGGACAGGTATGTTTGATTTGATCTTTTACTCTCTTCTGTTTGCAAGACAGAAACAGAAGAGAGCAAAAGATAAAATCAAAAGTGCATGAAGAGTGAGTAATGAAACATTATGTAATCTGCTCATAAATATTAATGGCTCGTTTGTTGTAGGTCTTAATTTCCATGAATGAAGCCTCAGTCTGTCCACAAAGTTGCCTTTTTCATTCACATTCAAGTGTTAACAATGACGAGGCGTTATGGTTTGTTGACGCTGCATAGAAATTCCGCCGTGGGCTTTTACTGCACCATTATTCCTTTAGTCTCTGATAAGAGCTGTTTATCTTCATCATTGCAGACTAACTGGGAACAGGCAAGGTGGTGGTCTGCTCAACAGATGGTCCTTCACTCTGTGTGTGTTCTGCTTCAGTCAAACTGGCTGAATGTTTACTGGACATTTTCTTTCTGATAGACATTCAGCATGACTTGAGACCAGTTTAAGGAAGCCAAGAACAAAAACACAGCCAAAAAGTAAAGAACCACACCAGACTTTCAATCTACCCCATAATTAAGGATTTAAGACAGTTATTCAGAATGGGTTTGGTGTGAAACGAGTCAGAATTGTTCACTGCAGTGGTGAATGGAATAAAAGCCCCCTCACAGAAAGTTATCAGTGAAATGGTTATGGTTATGCCACCTGATGTCTGAGACATTGTTTTACCAGGGTTTGAGAAAATGTAGGTCCTGAACCTAAACCCATTCATGATGGAGGGATACATGCAGAGTGTCATGAGGCAAAATAGTCCATGAAACAAAACTGATTTAGTTCAGATTCTACACTATTTTACTATTATCAACATTCATAGAAACACTCAGAGACATGTGGAGCTTCACTGGTGGGTTTAGAGAGGGAATAAAATGGCGGGGAACTTGGTGTGGAGTGATGTTTTGGTGTCAAAGTAACATCGGTCTGAAGCTAGGCAGCCTCATATATAGCAGGGCGCTCTGCACTGTTTATTCTGACCCCTCTCTATCAAAGCAGCATGAACTTCTTCAGCAGTTTGTTCTACAGCAACCTGATGGATTGGTCTTTACTCATCACAACCATCAGTGACCCTCAGGTGCCCAGGACTCTTGTCACTGGTTCTCCAGTTCTCCTTTCTTTTGGTAGGTTCTGACCACTGCACACCAGGAACACCCCACTAGACCTGCCGTGTTGGAGATGTTCAGTCATCCAGACATCACAGTTTAGTTCTACTTAAAATGTGTCAGATCCTTTCACTCATTTCACTCACTTCCAGCATCAACTTCAAGAACTGACTGTTCACTCTTTGCTTGAACTCATCGAACATATAACTTGACTGGGAGTGTTCAGTATTTTGCATATGATTGTAGCTCTAACAAAATGTCCTGCTCTTTAAATGTAGTTGATTAATGATGTGATCAATTTATTAATTGCAATTCATTATTCTTATGGTATGAATTGATTAAGTCCCACTGTGATGATGTTTTGGTTTCCTGTAAGTTTGGGGTTTGGAGACACTGTGTCTTTTGGTTGTTTTTCAGTGTCTAAAACTTGATCTACAATTGGGGAGAGAGAGAGAGAGACTTCGATGTTTTATTCCCTCATAGGCTTCGGGTTGGTGCTTCAGAGGTCAGATGTCAAGATGGGGCCTGCTGGGTTCTCTCTGATCTGGTCCCAATGGACTGCCGCTCGTCTTTTCTGTCCAAATCAGCCTCAGATTAGCAGTGAGGCGGCAGAGAGTGGACCTTTGATAGCCTGACTCAAGGCTTCTTCCCTAAAGAATCCTGCCCCATATTTTCACGAAATTTTTGCCTAAAAATACAGATCATTTTTTCTTAGCCAGCATTTGACTCGCAGCACACAACTGAGCCCAGCAGACATTTGCTGAAGCATCCCAGTAATACAGGCCATAATTATAAGATGTGCTCACAATGTCCTCCCCCAATAAGTATAAAAATATATAAATAAACAAATTTACTCTCTCACGCTGTCTCTCTCACACGTCCGAAATAGTAATGAATAAAATGTAATCACAAACGTAATCATAATCTCCTGTAATTATTATTGTCAGTTTTAGTATTACAGTGTAGCATAACACAGTGTGTGGTCTGTCTGAACACAGTGGGCGGTCTGTCTGAAAACAGTGTGCGGTCTGTCTGAACACAGTGGCCAGTTTGCATGAACATATGGGGTGTCTGTTTGCAACAGCTGTGTTGCAGAGTGTTAATCTGACAGGTTTGCAGAGTGTTAATCTGACAGAATTCAAACAAGCCCTAAAATCATTACAGAACATCTCACTCAGCCTGTCCCCATGTTTATTAAAGGGCCCATACCCTACATTTTTCTTCTATATTATAACATCCCCCAAACTCCACATATGTTTGTTTGGGCAGAGGAGCCAAGTTTTAGTGCACTGTGTAGGGAACAGTGAGCCATTTGCGACACAGCCTCAGTGAGTGTGGTGTGGGGTGTACAGTATTATGGTTATGGTGGTAATTTGATGACAAAAACTACCAAATTACCACCAAGTGGGCAGTTTTGCATGTGCTTTGTTCTTTATTATGTGGCAAAAACATTTTGTAGGTCATGAAATGACTGCATACACACTGTGTCTTCACTGTCAGAGGGCAGCTGTAACAGGTGGTTTGTGAGAGGAACTTCTTCTGTGTCCTCCTGTTCTTTGGTTCCGTGGGGTGAATGCTAAGTGGAAAAGAAAAAGGGTCATTCCGTGTGCTTTACAGGAGTAGAATAAAAATATTAAGCATAAAATAGTAGGCAGTAAAATAAATAAATGAATAAAATCAATAAAAGAAGATTAAAAGTATGATAGAATGGCAACTAAAACCCCAATTTTGGGATGTTGTGCATATTGTAAATAAAAATGGAACGCAATGATATGGAAATCTCGTAAACCCATGTTTTATTCATAACAGAACATAAACAAAATATCAACTACTATTTCATGAAAAATTTTGGCTTATTTTGAATTTTATGACAGTAGCACATCTCAAAAAAAGTTGGCATCTATAATACATAATGAAATCAAAACCATACTGGTTACCCGTGAACTTTGGGCTCTTAGACAGCACTGCATCACAAACAGGCATGACTCTGTGATGGAAATCACTAAGTGGGCTGAGGAATATTTCCAGAAAACATTGTCAGTGAGCACAACCAGGGATGCCATGTCCAGACCACACAGCTTGTTATAAGTGCTCAGTTCAAACATCTCTGTTGGTATGAGGGTACATTAGTGCATATGACATGAGCAGCTTTCACTCAGTGATGAAAGGTATATCCATTTCTTAGAGCAACATATGTTCCAATCCAGACGACATCTCTTTCAGGGAAGACCTTGCATTTTTCAACATTAGCAGTCCAGATCTTTCACTCAATTAAAACATTTGGCGCATCACAAATGAAATTTGCAATACAGAAGACCTAGGATAGTTGAGCAACTAGAATTCTATATTAGACAAGAATGAGACAACATTCCTCTCCCAAAACTCGAGCAACTTTTTACATTATACATTTTCTCAGTTTAAACATTTGATGTTTTCTTTGTTTTGTTATGAATAAAATATGGGCTTATGAGATTTCCTTATCATTGCATTCTATTCATATTTACAATTTGCCCAACATTTTTGGGAACTGAGGTTGTATTTAAAAGAAGGTAGAGGAGAATAGTGCAGTTTTAGGAGCTTTTTTAACACCACAGTTGGTGCAGATCTGATATTGATGGGAAGTTGGTTGGACAGCATTGTGGATAAACACCACTTCAACATGTTTAGTTTCAGCTCTTTTCATCACTAACTGAGCATCTCCTGCAGATCTAAGAGACCTACCAGGATTATATGCAGCAAACATAGCAGAGATGTATATAGGGCCAAAACAATTATAAATGACTTGTATAGGCTGAGAAATGCTTTGAAATCAATTTTATACTGAACTGGGAGCCAGTGCAAAGACCTGAGAACTGGAGAGATGTGATCTTGGTCAGAACTCTGGCAGCAGAACTCTCCAGTTTGTAGTTCCTACACAAACCAGAACATTTATGTGCAAGTGTAAAACATGTTGATGGGGAGCATTTTCTATTTGGTTTTGTGTATTTGAAACAAACACCTGAGAAAGATGTGAGTCTCCTTAAGCTTCTTGATAATCTTAAGAGTCTACTCTATGGAGTAGGTTTTTTTTAAATACTTTTTCCTTATTGGCTTAGCCGCTGCGGGTGCTGACGGATCCTCCGGTGGCGTTCTGGGTGATGAGGAAAGGCGGATGGCCACGCTAATCCTTCTAAGGAGAGCCAAGCTGCTGAGACTAAACTCCGTCTAGACTGAGGAATCACAGATAGCACCAACCGTTCAGCTCCTTCGGTGGAATAAAAATGAAATGGCCTCCAGGAAGGCGTATTTTTTCGCTCCTCCGGTTCTGCAGCCCGTTAGGTTTCAATTACAGCCTTCACTGCTTACAGGGTAAAACTCCACCCCGGATAGTTGCAGTCTGGGAGGCTCGTGATGCATTAATGTATGCAATCACAGTCCAAAAGCTTGATTTTGCCAAGTGTAATGGCATTGTTGTGCCCCCATTGGAATCGATTCATGAGGAGGCATCAAATGGACTTCATGGAAGCAGCTAAAAGAGGTCCATACCCAGTTCTCCTGGCCTTCAGAGTTTTATACTAAGGCTACTTTCACACACCTCAACCAGACAAGCCGGGTGTTCAGGAGTGTCTGAATTATCTACCGAACAGATCTACAGGAGACTAAATAGCCTTTTCAAGAGCAGGGGTGGAATAAACTGCTGTAGATTTACTTGCTTTTTTGTTTTGATGTGCAGAAGAGATTAATGTATCCATTCAATATCAAGTCTAAATCAGTGTCCAGTTGTTGTTTTAATAGATAACTTAGGGTGCTTTCACATCTGTAATTCGGTTCAGTTGGTCAGGACCAAGGGCAACAAATTATACATTGTAGCATTTTTCTGCCGTTTTGGGTCCTTTTCACACTACACTGATTGCTCTGGTCCGAACCAGTTGAAACGAACGAAAATGCGGTCATGTGACAACATCTACATCACTCGTTGGCCAGATGTGCCATTGAATGTGTTTCCTAAATACTTTCTCCTTTCCTGAGCTGCCCGTTTTATTAAGTGCATCCTGCACTTGGATGTACTGCTGGCAGAGTTTCTTTGCCTTAACCCTGCACTGTTCTACTGATCTATTAAACCCCCTTTCCCTGAGCTGTTTGCTAAATAAGTGTTCTCATGAGTTTTTGAAATTTGGGACCTAATGTGATCAGGGACACCTTTCTGTCTGGTAAGAAAGGGACTGTGTGTGTACAGAGACTGGTGTACAACTGCTGCTGCCGTTGCGAAGCACTGTTTTCCGCTGACTGAAATTTTGTCAGTCAGATGTCAGCCTTCCTACCTGCCGAGGGAGTACAGCTGCGTGCTGGTGGTCGCCGCATACCTCCCGCCTAGCGCTAATGCTATCCAGGCACTAGCCGAATTGTACGAGGCCATAAGCAAGCTGGAAACAGCAAATCCAGACTCATTCCTAATAAAGCTGGTGACTTCAATCACGTAAATCTGAAGTCAGTTTTCCCCAGGTTCTTTCAGCATGTGAACTTTGCCACAAGAGGGGAAAACTGCTTGTACAAAGTCTACACAGTCATGCAATGGGCTTACAAAGCCCTTCCCCGCCCCCACATCAGGAAGTCTGACCATATCACAGTGTTTGTAGTACCATCTTACAAGTCCCTGCTTAAACGCTCCAAACCAGTCCGCAGGAACATCCAAGTGTGGCCAAGTGGTGCAGTTTCAGCTCTCTAGGACTGCTTCACTACGACAGACTGGGACATTTTTAGGGAGGCTTCAATGAATGGTGACTCTATCAACCTGGAGGAGTACACAGACTCTGTCACTAGCTACATCTCAAAGTGCATAGAGGATGTTACTATCTCCAAGAGTGTCACCACAAGAGCCAACCAAAAGCCCTGGATGACGAGCGAGGTGCGCACACTGCTAAAGACCAGAAATGCAGCCTTCAGATCTGGAGACAAGGCTTCCCTCAGGGTGGCCAGACCCAACCTTTCCCTTGCTATAAGGAGAGCAAAGCAGCCATATGCACACAGGATCAACTGCACCAAAGACACACGTTGTATGTGGCAGGGAATTCAGGCAGTCACGGACTACAAACCCCATCCGCACAGCAGTGATGGTGATGCCTCCCTCCCAGACAAGCTGAATGACTTCTTTGCACAATCTGAGGCACAAAACAAAGAGCTGGCAAGAAAAGCTTCTCCTACCTCCAATGAGCAGGTGCTCTGACTTCCCACAGCTGACGTGAAGAGAACCCTGTCACGAGTGAACCCATGCAAAGCTGCAGGACCCGACAACATACCTGACCATGTGCTTTGGGAATGCGCCAACTGGCTGATGTCCTCACTGACATTTTCAACATATCCTTAAGTCAGATGTCCATCCCAGCATGCTTTGAATCCACCATCATCATCCCAGTGCCAAAGAAGTCATCAGTGATGTGTTTTAATGACTACCGTCCTGTGGCACTCACTCCTATCATCGTGAAGTGCTTCGAGAGGTTATTCATGGCTCATATAAAGTCTAGTCTCCCCACCTCTCTAGACCCCTTGCAATTTGCATACCCGTCCAACAGATCCACTGAGGACGCCATATCCTATGCCCTTCACCTCTTCCTGACACACCTGGACAGGAAAGACGTCCTGCAGGGACACATAACAACATAGCAGCATTTGAAAATCTGTACTGTTTTAAACCCAGTGAATATTCATATTTTATATAGCCCATTCATAAAATCAATCTGGTTTAAGAGCTTCCTACAGGAAATTAGTAGCCTATATTTACTCAGTTAAACACACAAACTGCATCACATCAAGTGGATGCCACTGACACAACATTATCATAGTGTATGTCTGTTTGGGAAATAGCACATAAGACTAGTGCTCACCAAATAGTTGATTCTTTGTTTGCAATACTTCTGATTTTTCCTGGCTGCATCCA
>JBBIGA010092936.1:0-11220 GCA_037576975.1 Alestes dentex | reverse complement strand
GATGTTTATTTAAAATAAACGAAAACAAACCAAGCCTCATGCTTTAGATTTTTTTGTTACTTAACTTCGCTGTATCGAACCGTACCGAACCGTGATGTCAGAACCGTAGTGTGAACCGAGCCGTGACCTTTCTGTACCGTTACACCCCTATTATGGAGGGTACCAGTATGGAGGGGTGGCTCCAGTTTTGTCTAAAAGGCAGAGGAAAATGCAATTATTGATGTGACTGCTAGCTTCTTCACAAACTGCAAGACTATTTACCTAATTAAAAAATAAAGAAAGAAAGTGTTTGAGGACACTGTCGTTTCAACTCTTGCTTAAAGGGGGTATATTATGCAAAACTCACTTTTGCATCCTTTTGTATCCAAGCGCAAAAAAAACATCCATCCGTTATCTGTGAGTCAATTGAATGATTTTGGTGTCAGGAATCATATGCTACTATGAGCCATTTGGACGGCTCCTATATCCTAATGTCAGGATGAGGAAATTTGCCTAGAACCACCCCTCATCTGTTGGGCCCCCACCCACTAGATTAGTTGAAGATCCACCATTTTTTCCGCTGGTTTTACGAGCATGCATAAGATGCCGAACACTATGGCTACAGGCAAAGGCAAATCACACATGAAGTGTTGTGTTCATCTTGCTCTGGGTCCGACTTGGGGTCAAACATATAGGGCTGGATAGCGCCTCTGTTTTCTGCCATTTTCATGTGTGGTAAATGTGCAGCATAAGCACGGGATGGGTGGCCAGCAACAGCTTATTTGCATAAAAGTGACAGAGCCCTTAAATGGCTCATTTTGAAAGGGACAGAAACTGTCAAGAATAGAGCTGGTGAGATCTCTTTATGCGAGAGTGACTTTGTGCAAAGAACTTCATGAACATGTTTTTTATAGCCCACAGACCTATTATAACTTGTTTAAAAAGAGGTATAATATGTCCCCTTTAAGGCATGTAGACTGCATCTTCTGCTTATCCCCATCTACTGAGGGTTTTGTGATTTTAAGACGAAGTTGAAGTCCCCTCCATGAACCACCACCTTGGTGGAGGGGTTTGTGTACCTCAGTGAAAGAGGGTGATAGGGAGGATTTGGCCTTCTGTGCAGCGCATGGTTTATTTATAACAAACACCATGTTTGAGCATGAGTGTGTCTATAGACGCACATGGCATGAGGAAGCATGTGGTCGCAGGTAGATTTTGTAGTCGTGTCTCTGATCTGTGGCCATATGTCTTGGACACTCGGGTGAAGAGAGGGGCAGAGCTGTAGTGAGTTGGATCAGGTGGTGAGGGAGAAAACCGGACTGATCTGGCAGGCTCAAGCTTTAAGTAAGGGTTCTTGGGAGTGTCCCCTGTTTGCTCTATTCCTGCAGCTGGCCATGTAGAGCTGTGGCTGCAAGGTGGCTGCAATCGTGGCAGTAGCCCCCGAACCCTGATGGTGGATATTAGAGGTAAGGCGAGCTATCAAGCTAAAAAAGGAAGTCTACTGGACATGGCTAGTCTGTAGGTCCTCAGAGGCAACCAACGGGTACTAGCAAGCCAAGCGGAATGTGGCTCTGGCGTCCTCTAAACCAAAAACTTAGGCATGGGAGGAGTTCTGTGAGGCCACGGAAATTGACTTTCGGGCGGTCTTGATAAGGTTCTGGCAAACCCTCTGGCAGATCAGGAGGGGAAAGCAGTGCTCCATTCCGAGTTTTTACAGGAGGGAAGGGGGTTCTGTTGACCTTGACATCATCAGTGGAAGGAGTACTTTGAGGATCTCCTTATGCCTGCCTTAACAATGTCCAAGAAGGGCACAGAGCCTGAGAAAGCTGGGGTGGACTTGCCCATCACAGCGGCTGAGGTTGCTGAGTTGGTTAAACAGTTCCTTGGCAGCTGAGCCCCAGTGAGGAATGAGATTCGCCCTGAGTATCTGAAGGCTCTGGATGTTGTTGGGCTGTCTTGGCTGACACACCTCTTAAGCATTGCATGGAGGTCAAGGACAGTGCATCAGGACCGGCAGCCTGGGGTGGTGGTCCCCTTGTTCAAAAAAGGGAACTGGAGAGTGTGCTCCAGCTATAGGGGGATCAAACTCTATGTCAGGGTGCAGGAGAGGAGAGTCGGTCAATGTGGCTTTTCCAGGCCAGCTGGTGTCTTACTATGCTCTGGTGTGTTTGTATTCTGCTCTAGTCACTAATTATAACATACTAGTGAGTTAACTCAATGCTTTTGACGATTATTAAACTATTTTCATCGTCAAAAGCATTGAGTTAACTCAATGCTTTTAGACCGATGAAAATAGTTTAATAATCGTCAAAAGCATTGAGTTAACTCAATGCTTTTGACGATTATTAAACTATTTTCATCGGTCTACAACGTCATCAGCCCACAGACGAGAGACGACTGGTCTGATAAATGGTAAGTTTCAGTAAGGAGTTTGGTGAGCACCTTCTCTGCACGGAGCACAGCATGTTTAGTTCAGCCACTCTTTCTATCACTAGCGAGAAGTTTACTTGTGTGAAGTTTACGCTAGTTACGTATCTGACAGAGAAGGTTTCACAGTTAGAGGAGTGCATCCAGATTTTAACTAGGGATAGGAGATGAGAGTCATGTGTGTTGCTAGCCAGTCTGGGTACCTTAGGGGAAGATAGCGCGCCACCCGACTTCGGCTGTAGAGCCCCTGCAGCAGGGCAACTGGGTGACGATTCAGCAGGAGCTTCCCCAAGCGAGCACAACTCTCCTCCTCCCATTCACATGCTAAACAGGTTTGCCCCACTCAGTGAAGCGTCAGCCTGTTCAAAATTCTCTAGTTATAGGTGATTCAGTTCTTTGACACATGAAATTGGCTACTCCTTTAGAGACTCCAGCACCAGCTACTGTTAGGTGTATACCTGGTGCCAGGGCTCCGGACATTGCAGGAACTTGAAGTTGCTTGCTAGTCAAAGGTATGACAGGATAGTGTTTCATGTAGGGGTTAATGATATTCATCTGCGGCAGTCAGAGATCACGAAAGCTAGTGTTAAAGATGTGTGCAAATTAGCCCAGGCCCTGAACTGCTGGATGTCCAAGTGGTGCTCAGAAAACAATGTGTGATTTATTGACAATTGGTCCACGTTCAAGGGTAAGCCTGGGCTCTTAGACCGGGACGGTATCCACCCCTCACGGTAGGGTGCTGCTCTCATCTCCTGCAGCATAGCCCGTAGTCTGTTAGCTAACCAGCAGCACAGCTCAGGTAGTCACTGCTGACAAACCAGTGCCGAGGCCAGGAGGCAGACAGACCAGCGAAACTGACCATCAGCTAGCTGCTTTGA
Organism: Alestes dentex; assembly: GCA_037576975.1. NCBI lineage: Eukaryota > Metazoa > Chordata > Actinopteri > Characiformes > Alestidae > Alestes > Alestes dentex. The sequence goes on along the minus strand of JBBIGA010092936.1, from coordinate 7,936 downwards.
GTTGTCACCTAGGTTTTGCCTTAAGTTCAAGACTGTATCTCCCTCGAAGTAAAAAGAAAAGTAGAACATTTCAAAAAGTGTGCTTGATTAATATAATTAATCTCTCTCATACGACCAGCAAGCTCAGCACCTTAGATCAAAAGATAAAGGTGGGAATGTTAAACATAAGATCGCTCGCTCCTAAAGCTGCTCTTGTCAACGAATTAATAACTGAACCTTGATACCTTATGCCTTACGGAGAACGGGATTAGACCTGACGAGTTTGTTGCTCTAAATGAGGCTACAACTTCAAGCTACAAGTACGTACACAGTCCTAGACCAAACAATAGAGGGGGAGGCACAGGAGCCATTTATAGAAGGGCCGTAAGTATTAAACAGATAAGTTTAAATTCTTGTCCTTTGAACCTCTGTTCCTTAACCCTCAAAGCACCAAAGTTGCAGAATGGCGACAAGACGTCATCAAGAATAAAACAGACTGTAGTTACAAATATCATGTAATGTAGCATTTGTATTCCATACCACTAGTTGGCAGACATGTAGTACTTTGATTGGGCAAAGGGTCAAATAAAATATCTCTCGTCCTAATTACTGTCTACAGGCCACCAGGGCCATATACAGAGTACTTACAAAATTTCAGCTGTTTTATTGCAAATTAGAGCTGTTCGCTGTGATAAAATTATAATTATTGGAGATTTTAATATTCACTTTGAAAAAGAACAAGATCCTCTAAAATCCGTGTTTACTTCAATTCTAGATACAGTTGGCTTCACCCAACATGTAACAGGGCCTACTCACTGCTGTGGCCATACACTTGACTTAATCCTGACTCTTGGTGTAAATGTGTATAACATAGCCATTCTTCCTCTGTTCACAGTCATCTCAGATCACTACCTCATTACATATGATCTGCATCTTAATCATAATGTAAGCACATCCCCTCACTTTTGTATGAATCGTACAATTACATCTGCTACAGCTCATAGTTTTATAGAGAGTCTTCCAGAAACATCAACCCCATTTGGCACTCCATCTTGTCCAGAAGACCTAGATAGCCTAACTGAATGCTTAGAGAACTCTCTTCGATCCACACTAGACTACGTCACATCTCTAAGATGTGAAAAAGTCAGACAGAAAAAGCTGGCTCCTTGGTATAATGATCAAATATATGCTTTAAAGCAAAATGTGCATAGATTGGAATGCAAATGGCAATCGACTAATTTGGAATCCTTCCACTCCGTCTGGAAGGAGAGCTTTAGAGACTACAACAGGGCACTTACCACGTCACGCTCAGCCTACCTATAATCCCTCATTGAATTTAATAAAAATAATCCCAGGTTTCTGTTTAGTACAATTTCTAAACTAACTAGGAAGCAGGGAGGTGCAGAACCACGGGTTCCTGCAAATTTTACTAGTAATGCTTTTATGGACTTTTTCAACAATAAAGTAAAAATAATTTGACAAGAAATTCAATCTAGAAATTCGACTCCACTACATTTGCCACCCGATTCAGCCGACACAGAGACTGTTCAAATCTTAGTGGTAGTTGAGAAATCTTTTAACCCAGTCTGACAAACAGAACTGTAAGCTCGACTCTATTCCTACAAGCTTGCTTAAAGAAGTCCTACCAGTAATCATCGAGCCTCTCCTATCAGTATTAAATGCCTCACTTAACATTGGTTATCTACCGAAAACCTTAGCAGTTATTAAAACTGTTAAAAACATTAAAACTGTTAAAAACAATGCATCTTGATACACACGAGCTCTCAAATTATCGATCTATCTCTAACCTTCTAACCTTTTCTATTTAAGATTTTAGAGAAAGTCGTGGCCCACCAGTTATGTTCATTACTACACAAAAACTGTAAATATGAAACCTCTGGGTTCTGGCCTCATCATAGCACAGAAACAGCCTTAGTAAAGATAGCAAATTATCTTTTACTGTCCGTTGACAAAGGTTTAGTCTCTTTGTTGGTTCTGCTTGACCTTAGTGTGGCATTTGACACAACTGACCACGCTATTTTACTAGACAGACTAGAAAACTTTGTCGGAATCACTGGAACAGCCTTATCCTGGTTCAGATCATACCTGACCAACTGCTATCAGTTTGTAAGAGTTAACAGGGAATCCTCAGCACCCACCAAAGTAAAATATGGTGTCCCACAAGGTTCTGTTTTATGACCTCTTTTATTTACGTTGTACATGTTACCATTAGGGATGATTATCCGGAAACATGGGATTAGCTTCCACTGCTACACAGCTTTATATCTCTGCCAATCCCGATGACAAACTTTAACTTTAAATAAAATTGGGGACTGCATTAAAGCTATAAAAGACTGGATATCACATAACTTTCTCTTACTCAACGCAGATAAAACTGAGGTCCTAGGTCTGAAAGCTGCTAGAAACAAACTGTCAGGTCTAATGCTTGATCTTGCTAGTTCCTCAGCTTCTCCAATGTTAACTGTAAAGAATCTCGGTGTCACTATGGATCCCAATCTTTCATTCAACACACATATAAGTATTGTTACTAAATTAACTTTCCTTCATCTATGAAATATTGCTAAATTAAGAAGTGCACTATGTCTCCATGATGCAGAAAAATTAGTCCACGCACGTTATTACTTCCGGACTCGATTATTGTAACAGCCTCTCATCAGGCAGCCCCAACAAAAACCTAAATAAGCTTCAACTAGTCCAGGATGTGGCAGCTAGAGTCCTCACTAGAACCAGGAAATTCACCCACATTAGCCTAATATTATCAAGACTTCATTGACTTACAATCAATTTTGTATTGACTGCAAAATTCTACTACAGACATATAAAGCCTTAAATGGCCTCGCACCTGATTACCTCCGTGAACTTATCTCTTACTATGAACCTCCGCAGTCACTCAGATCTCAAGGTGCTGACTACTTACTTGTCCCAAGAATTATGAAAGTTTAGCAGGGGGAAGAGCATTCTCATATATAGCCCCCAGGCTCTGGAATGCTATTCCAAACAACATTCGGGACTCAGACACAGTTTCAGTTTTTAAGTCCAGGCTGAAAACCTACTTGTTTAGTCAGGCTTTTTGTAATTAATTTTTCCTGTTAGATGAAAGGTGTAGAGCCGAGAGGCGGTGGGCACAGAGAATTACAGTAAACTGGGACACTGGTGTTGTCGCCCCACCCATCCTCACGTTCACTCAGGTTTGTGATGGTGGAGTGGAGGTGCGCCGGTGTCTCAGGGTACTCTCATGCCCATCATAGCTCTTGGTTCTGTCCTTTCTAGCTAGGCTGCTTAGCAAGATACGCTGGAGTCTTAACTTGCACTCCACACAGATGTAAATAATCCTCTGCAAATTTAAACAGAACTAACTCTCCTCTGTTTTCTCTGAAGGGAACTGCTGCACATTTGCCGGACTGATCACCGTGGGACCCCAGGTCATCACCTTCCCAGGCCTGCTATCGCTGGTGCCCCGTGCCAAATTGTTCTCAACTGGTTTCAGCTCCACTCATTCCCTAGCCCATGTAGGGGCAACTGCTGCTTAAATCTCCAGTGGAGATTGTTGCTCTGTTTCCTGTTCTTAGCCTCAGTTTCCTGTTCTTAGCTGACAGGAGTGGCACCCGGTGTGGTCTTCTGCTTGTGTTTGACATGTTGTGTGTTCAGAGATGTTATTTTGCATACCTTGGTTGTCACGAGTGGTTATTTGAGCTACTGTTGCTTTTCTATCACCTCAAACCAGTCTGCTCATTCTCCTCTGACATCAACAAGGCATTTTCATCCACACAACCCCCGCTCACTGGATATTTTCTCTTTTTCAGACCATTCTCTTAAGCCCTAGAAATGGTTGTGCGTAAAAATCAGTAGATCCGCAGTTTCTGAAATACTCAGACCAGCCCTTCTGGGACCAACAACCATGCCATAATCAGATTCAATTAAATCCCCTTTCTTCCCCATTCTGATGCTCGGTTTGAATTTCAGCAACTTGCCTTCATCATTTCTAGATGCCTAAAAGCACTGAGTTGCTGCCATGTGATTGGCTGATTATCTATTTGTGTTAACAAGCAACTCAATCTGGCCGGTGAGTGTATATATTATATGCAAACAAAACTGCGTACAGTCTGGAACATGTTTTCGTTTTCATTTTTCATCAGTTTCTATGCATTTTCTACTAGTTTCTATACATTTAGAAACAAGTCTTGTGTATCATTGTAAACACAGATATGGAAAATATATATTATTAAAAAAATAGGGAATATCATGGTTTTTTTACACAATGAAAAATTTAAACATAGATGTCAGTTGTCTTTATACACACAACAGAAAAACTACTTTAGTTTTTTATGACAGGTACTGAAATTCGGTTTAATGAACCTGTATTGAACCTGTGTTAAAATACCTTTTACAAATAATAGTAATAATAATAATAATAATAATAATAATAATAATAATATTAAAAGTAAAATGGCATCACGGTGGCGCAGGGGTTAGCGCTGTTGCCTCACAGCAAGAAGGTCCTGGGTTGGGCGCAGGGTCTTTCTGTGGGGAGTTTGCACGTTCTCCCCGTGACCGCATGGGTTTCCTCCGGGAGCTCCGGTTTCCTCCCACCACCAAAGACACGCGTGCGTTGGGGATAGGTCAATTGAGCACACTAAATTGCCCCTACGTGTGACTGTGACCATGAATGGTTGTCCATAATGCCCAAGAATGCCATCTTGTGTCTATAAAGAGGTACTACATTGCATAAGTCTGACATAAATCTTGCCTTTACAATATTTTCAGTTTTGACTGTCAAAAAATAAATTAACTGGCCAAGGGCCAAATTGTGATAGCTATACAACTGGATCAGAGCATCTCCAAAATGGCAAGTGTTATTGGGTTGTTCCTACCAAGGATGACTGGTGAACCAGCAACACAATCATGGGCTCCCCAGGTTCACTGACAAGCATGGGGAGTGAAGAGCTCTCCTTCCCACAGAAGAACAACTGTGGCACAAATTGTCAGAACAGAAGTGTCAGAACACAGTGAATCGCATCTTGCTGTGTGTGGGGCTGTGTGGCTGCAGACCGGTCAGTGTATCCATGCTTATCCACCACCAAAAGGGCCTGAACTGGACCTTTGGCAATGGAAGAAGGTGGCCCAATCTGATTAATCACATTTTCTTTTACATAATGTGAACGACCAGATGTGTTTCGTATCTTACCTGGGGGTATAGTTGGTGGTGGCCTAGTGGGTAGGATACTTGTATCTGGACCACTTGTATCAGGTCACGGGTTTGAATCCTTCAACATACCACCACTGGGTTCCTGAGCAAGACCCTAAACCCCAAGTTACTCCTGTAGTTAGGGAATGGAAGTCGCTTTGGAGAAAACCGTCTGCTAAATGCCGTAAATGTACGAGTTGAATGGGGATATCATCCATGTGCTCATCTGTTAATATCTGTTTCCATCAGAACTGTATTTGTTTTGCTTTGAAAAAAAACAACTTTTACTATGCTATTTGTTCAAAGTCGCAGAAAGGAGTCAGGAGTGTGGGACAGGTGCATGTAAAATACGAAAAAAATCATATAAGTGATCAGTAACCAAATATTTTAATATGATCTAAATTAATGTATGTCATTTTCCTTTGAAATATTGTCATATTGTACCTGAATTAGGTATTTTTTATATATTTCAACACTGAGACAACATTTGTGAGGCAAGAACAAAAGTGATGTATGAAATTAATCAACATCATTAATCTAGATTAATCACACACATTTTTGCTGTAAACATATTTAAAAAATTGTATGAATTCTGGCAAAAAAATATAGTGTCCTAAAAAATATGGTGGACTTGGTGCCCCATTCTTTTACTTTCTTTCACAGCAGTTAATCTACATTTTTTATTGGACAAATAATGTTAACTTACCATGGCTAGATGTGGAAAAGAGCTTAAGTCAAGAAATAAGCATTAGACATCTTCCGTCTATAGATAAATCTATTAAAACTCTTATGTGCTATAAAAACAATACAATTAACACTACATTAACTGTTTGGTGGAAAATAAATACTTAATTACAACATTTCGCCAAAACCCCTCTCTGGAATAATCCCATGTTTTTGATTAATAAGAAACCCTTTGCTTTTGCAACTTGGATTGGGAGAGGAATAACCAACCTGGGGCAGCTTTTTGAGGATGGCCTGCTCAAGACCTTTGACTAAATTAAAAAATAATATAATATTCCCAATTACTGCCATTTTCAATACATTCAGTTGAGAGAAGTCATAAAGAAAACGATTAACACCAAAGTTAATAGTCACTTTAATTACTTTCATGCACTGTGGCTTAGTCGTTTGTCCAAAAATTTTGGTCAGAGGTCTTGAGCAGGCTATCTGAAATGCTTAAACTTAGCACAGCCATTTGTCCAATTATTGCCTTACTCTGTGACCTCTCCACATTACAAACACCAGAACAGTATAAACCTTTTAGACTGGTATCATTAACTATTGCAAAAAAGATTATACTACTAAATTGGAAAGACAGAACAAAAATATCTTTTGCCCGCTAGCTCAACCTACTAACAGAATACTCAAATTTAGAAAAACTCACTGCTTCTGTAAATAACATTGCTTCATATGAAAATACCTGGTCACCCTTTTTATGATATATTTTGAGCTGATTACTCCTATTACATGCAAGTACCTTCTCTTCTCAAAACATTATTGCATGTGAATTTATTATAACTATTATTATTATTATTATTATTATTATTATTATTATTATTATTACATAATGATGCACCCAACACACACGTACACACACATTAACATAGACACACATTAACATTGCTATGTATCTTTTGAAGTTTTTAATTATTGTGTTTCTTTTTTTCCTTCTTTCGTTCTTTTCAAGTGTTATATGGTATATGTCCCCCCCTTATGTGTTGATGTCAAACTGGGGCGGATTGTTGATATATATATTGATTGTTGCTTTATTTAGTATTGTAATTAATTTGTAATTAAAAATAAAGCTGTCCTCCGAAGAGGGGTGGTGGTGGTGGTGTTAAAAAAATAAATAAATAAAATAATTTTGGCATTTGAGTGAATGAATATAAAACCAGTGACCCCAACGCAATATAGCACAGATAAAACAGTGCCCAACGGAAGATAGCACAGATAAACCAGTGACCCCAATGTAAGAAAGCACAGATAAACCAGCTTCCTTAACACTAGGATGCACTGAATCACAAGACTGTGGAACTGCACATGCACAGAAGGGCACGGTAGCAGATCTTGATGGGTAGCATGTTTCGACAGTGTCAGTGCCTGATCCGTGCCAGCTGCCCAATCGGTTCCACGAAATTTTAACTGCACACAGCGCATTTCCAGACCCGAACATAACAGACTGTTTATATATATATCATCGCTGAATTTAAACTTCATGTACATGTGCCAATGTATTTTTATATATACAACATAAGGCTGCCTTTAAACACAAAAAAATACATATAGTATGGAGGTTAGCATAAATGTAATTTCAGTTCATCCTGTTATTTTAGTAATAATAGTGAATTATATTCTGTACCAAAGATCTAGATTGTTTATCATATTGTAATGTTCATTTATACACTTGAGTTTGCTCACATACTTGGGCAATAAATGCTATTCAGTTTCTGATTCTGATTTATGTTTATTTAGCTTAAGTTCTTTCTGTGTAATAATGATTTGCTTCAAAACACACACACACAAATATATATATATATATATATATACATATACTGTGTATATATTTGTGTGGATGTATAGTAAAGACACATATATATTAATCATGTGGTGCGATTAATCAGCATAATTTGTTTAACCCATAATTTTTTCCATGATTAATTGATCGAAACTGACACGTTAATTCGCATTAGTTGATATATGTATATAAGTATGTACATATTTATATATATATGTGTGTGTGTATATATA
>JBBIGA010092915.1:0-11220 GCA_037576975.1 Alestes dentex | reverse complement strand
GAGACTTGACTTGCACTCGAGCACAAAGACTTGAGACTTGACTTGGACTTGGGAAAAATGACTTGTGAACATCTCTGATGCTAGGTGCCAGTTTGATGACTTCATGTCTTCTGTATGCAGATATTACTGTTGTCCCTGTTTGTCACTTTTGAGAGCGACTGAATCCTCTCTTGTTCTAGACTTTCTTCATCCTCTCCAGCCGGATAGGGGGGAGGTTGTTAACCTCTGCTTTTCGTGGCTTTTTCACACACTCTGCAGACTTCTGGTTAACAGGGCTCTTGCGTTTCAGTGCACTGCATATCAGCTCAGGAACACCAAAGGCTCTGAGTTTAGTGTGGTAATTTGCGATCTTGTATTTGATGCTTTGTTGCCAGCCATGATAACCAGAGAACGAGCCAGGTTCCATGAGACATGGATATTTCTTAGCAAGTGCTTCAGGCAACGTCACTTATCTGCAAACTTGATGGATAAGTGGTATATGTATGCAGTAAACCCCCAATGTTCGTGAGGGTTACGTTTCAAGAGTACCTGTGGATAGTGAAAAATTGACAATTTGTGATATGATGATAAAAAAATAGCCTAAAAATGCCTATTTTTATAGTGTAAACCCTAAATATGCCCCCAAATATGCTCCCAAAACACTTTAATTTCATTTTAAACTTTTTAATACATTACTCTTAAAAGGTAAAACTGTATATGTGCTGTACAATGTCCACTGAACAGCTGTCTCCCACAGTGCTAGATTGTAAATACTGTATATACTGTACTGTAATTCATACAAATGCATTTTCTTTGGTATAAGCAGGGTAAATACAGTAATAAATTAATTTAATTTACAGTAATAAAAATATAGGGCTTTAAGAAGAACACAACGAAAAACGTGTGAACAGTGTAACGTGTGGTAAAATGCACCAGAAGTATAGAATTATTAAAACCAAATAGATCTCGATTAGCAAGATCTAGCAGTTTTCTGCATTTTTGACGTTCCTGCCTAAATATCAGTTAATTCTACAAAATTTATAGCTAACTTTATTTAAACAAAATGTGTAAAATGCAGTTAATAAATCATTCAAATTTGTTGAGTAAGTTTATTTTTTCTAAATGTAGATATTCCTTTTTATTATGCAGATATTACTATTATTTAAATATTATATACTAATTAACCAAAGTCCCACTTTTTACAGTGGAGATCGACCCAATGTTACCGCTATCTGATCCAGTTTAAGGCATTATCGGACAGATATCCCCACATTTCCCACTCATCAGTCATGTAGTGTGTTGTTACTGTAACAGACTTCTGTCTTACTAGAGAAGTTCAGAAATCTGTTGCAATTGCAGTGAACTGTACCACGCCCAGCCTTTGTTACTTTATTCATCATTTCTACTGAAATATGTTCTGCTTGTTTATGCCATGGCTTGAGCACGTTAAAATGCTATTGGAATCCAGTTTCCTGAAGATGTTTAACAGGGATCGGAATCTCAAGGGTTGAACAAGGTACACTTTGAAATGGGTGCATAGCTACAGTACTCTCCAGAATTATTATCACTCATATTTAATACAATAAAAGCTTTCTTTACTGTTTTTCAAATGTTATGTTGGCAACCCAACCTCTTTTAAGGTTTTATAAGACTTGAGAGCAAATCAGTGGAAAATCTCTCCAGACTTTGCAGAGTCCCGTGTCTTCTAATTGCAACACACAGGTTTTCGGTTGGTTTTTGGTAAGGTGATTGGGAGGGCCCAGCTGATAAATACATGGCCATTGGATTTAAATTAGCAATCCCCTGATTATAGTGTGGAAGGCCTTCTTATTGTAATCCATTCTAATTTATCTGAACACTCCAAAATCAATGCAGTTAATGCACTATGACACTGCAGAGCAGAAGGTCACCTTTTACTCCTTAGTATAATGCCCCATAGTGTGTAGACATGCCTTGCACACAATTAAACCATTGCCTTTCTGACATTTGTCATGATTTTGCATGGGACATTTTCAGTTCTTGTTTGTGCTTGTTTATGTACAAGCTTTCTGACTGCAGCCATTTGAAAGATCTGTTTGATTAAATGCATTTTAATTTCTGGCACACTTCTGAAATTTGATTAATGAAAGTACTGTACTTTGTGCAAAGAATAGAAACTTCGAGAGGTTATTAAGAATTTTTGCTGCATTTCATGTACTAGGGCTGCACGATATATCGTAAATTTACCGTCATCGCGATATCAACGCGTGCGATATACATATCGCGAAAGACTGACTGAACTGCGGTAAACGGTGTTTTTCCAAAGCTCTTCATATCAACATATTTGGCCAATCAGATGGAGTCCTACTGCCTTATGCCCGCCCCCTAGTAGATGCGAGTGCTAAGCACATGGAGAGTAGAGCTGTAATACTCAGATCCTTTTTAGGATTCAGCCCCCTCTGAGTCACTCACTAAACTGATCCGGGTGTGTGAGTCACTTGAGTCAGTATTGGAAGTTAACCGGCGGATTACTGACTCGGCCTATGTGCTTCAGGAGCGCTAACCCGCTCTCTGAGCGATTCAGATTCACCTGCAGGGCTATTTTTGGCTCTGAATGACACAAGGAGTCCACTATAGTAGCTCATTTCCACCGTCCCGGTGCCGCTGCCCAATCTAGAACTGGTTCGAGACAGGCGGTGGGCTGCGCTCCCCCGCCTGTCTCGCCTTGGTCTCTGGTGTCGCGGTGGCCGTGTTAGAGGGAGGCGGCCGGACGGGCTGTAGTTAGCCTAGCCGCTAACTGCCCCAGGGAGCCCTAACGGCTCAGCTTTCAACTGCTGTATTAAACTATCATTAACAATGCAATTACTAATAAACTGTCGTAATTCATCTCTTACGACTCTGTCACTCAGAACCGTGTATTTATTGGTTGTATTCGGCGGCTAGCTTAAGTTTCCATTTCATCATTTAACGTGGAACGTTAATGCAGTTTTGGGTCTAATCTAATACGTGTTCAAATGAATGTCTGAGAAAAGCAGATCTGAATGGTGATAAATGAGAGTAACTTGTTTTTTACACTCGCTGCACAGCTGTAGTGCTCATTATTGAAGGGTTTCATATGCCCAATTTCTAGCCCCGCTTTATAATTTAAATTATGTTTACATTTATTTAAGATTATTAAAATTATTTAAAAATTATTTTTTGATTTTTTTCAACAATGTTCAGTGGTTCAAATGTTTTATGGGAGGCATTAAAATGCTCTGTTTAAGTAAATTCTTAAAAAAACATGTTGGAATGGAAATATTGCATTTCATTTTTTTTTTCTGCATAGACTAGTCAGCGTCTGGAGTCAATTTTACCAGCAAATCCAAAGCAGAAAAACATTAACACTAGTTATTACTTACTTATCACATGTGATATCGCCATCGCAACACTCGCATATCGCATGTTTTCCTAATATCGTGCAGCCCTATCATGTACACTCCGTAGCTTAGAGTCTGTCCCACTTCTGTCCTCCTTTCCTTTTTCCTAATTCAATTTTTTATTTTTTTTTACAGTGCTACCGTTTTCCACAAGCTACTTTCGTAACTCTGTCTCTATTTTCTTTTGAACCACTGTTTGCTGAATTCTGGAGTTCGTTTGAAAAAGGAAAATTCAAGGGAAATTTCAGTGGTTTTGTGTGAAATGTGCGTTTGTAGACACTTGTATTCTGATTTTTTTTTTCTGGTATAATTTTTTTTTTCAAGTCTAATTTCAGAAGTGGCCATAGAAACCAGGAGTTGTAATGTCTGCACCACGTATATAATTGTTACTACCTAAAACAACCAGTAAACTTACACATTTTTAAATTTGTAAAAAGGTAAAGTAGTGAAAAAATTGTTGTTTTGCCATTAAACTCTTTGTATTGTTCTCAGTGTATACAACTGTTTAGACCAAAACAAGACTACCATACCATATTCATAGCAGTTTCATATAATAATGTGAGGGAACTTTTAGGGCCTTTAAACACCAAGGACATTTGGTTGCTATTACCACCATTGCAAACAATTTAGATTCAGCTTTAGATTAAGTTTCTTGGTGCATTTCACATCACTCGACTGGCTGATTATTTCTTAATGTTTAAATTATTTTGAAATTTAGAAGAGTGCCTGGTTCTGGTAATCTACTACTTTGGAGAATGTAGCTGCAAAACATCTGGGTCTGAAGTCCAAGAATGCATTGATATGAACTAGATCCTTTTAGGGTTGGACTGGGACTGGACATCACTGTTACTATAACAGATTGTTAGTATAGTGATCATTGTGCTATATTTGTTTTCCTTTTAGTAGTGTTTAGCTTTTATCTGTATAACAAACAAATGTATTTAATTGTTAATATCATTTTATGACCTTTTTTTTGACATTATGACTTTTTTGTGTTTCCGTCTCGTGGAAAAGCAGCATTTCATGTTAAAAAATCTGCTCTAGAGGACTATCTGATTTAAATCAGCCTAGGGGTATAATAGAACTTGGAAAGCACAAGCATTACGAATTATAAAACATTATGTATTCGTTGTGCATCATTATTAAATTTGAGCAACATTTGTTGCCCTAACAGCAGTAGCATTGCAGGGTATGCTTCAGGCTTCTTATGTATTCGTATGAGCTTATATCAATTATGGGCAACTGTTGTTTGAGAGTAGTCTGTTCTTAGCTGGATCCATTGTAGAGCATGCTGACAGGTCATCCGATTCCTGTAATAACTAAGGGCTAATCTTGTCAGTAAGTCACAGAACCAGAGCCATGGAGTCTGGAAAAAGTTCCGAAGAGCAAACAACAGTCCTTTATTTGAAGAGCAAGTTTCTGTTAGTAATACACTTAATTTGGTGTTTTTGTATTGAATTCTCCTGTAGTGTCAGATATGGTTCAAAAATATTTGTAGCAAAACATTCCAGTTTGCAGGAAAATACACTTAAACATACTGTATATGGCATTCTTTCTGTCAGACTCGTTTTTAACAGGTGTGCCTTGTCTAGAATTAATTAGTGGAATTTCTTGCCTTCTTAATGTGTTTGAGTTGTGCAGAGGTAGAGTGGTACACCGTGAATAGTCCTATTCGACTACTGTTCTACTCCACATCATGGCAAGAACCACTCAACCACTCTTAAAGTAATGATAGACTGTTGTTTCTCAAGTAGAGAGAAACAACAGTTTATCATTACTTTTAAGATATAAAGGTCAGTCAATCCAGAAAATTTAAAGAACTTTGAATTTGTGAAAACCATCAATCGCTATGATGAAACTGGCTCTCATGAGGGCTGCCCCAGGAAAGGAATAGCAAGAGTTACCTCAGCAGCAGAGGTTGCGTTAATTAGAATTACCAGCCTCGGAAACCGCACATTAACAGCACCTCAGATTAGAGCCCACATAAATGCTAAACAGAGTTCAAGTAGCAGACAGATCTCAACATCAGTGGTTCAGCAGAGACTGCGTGAATCAGGTCGAATTGGTTGAATTGCTGCAAAGAAGCCACTACTGATGAAGAACAACAAGAAAAAGCTAATTACTTGGGCCAAGGAACACAAGGAATGGACATTAGATCAGTGGAAATCTGTGCTTTAGTCTGAGCAGTCCAAATTTGAGATTTTTGGATCCACCCGGCATGTCTTTACCTATATGTACCATAAAGCATGGAGGAGGAAGTATGGGTGTGCTTTGCTGGTGATACTGTTTGTTAATTATTGTGGGCTAGATGATCAATTTGCCCCAGGGAGTCTATCTTGGGGTCCTAAACCCACCTCTGGAATTCCACCTTGGCCCGCTCAGGGAGTACCTGCACCTGGTGAGCAACTCCTCCCACAGTACATTCCAGTGATGTTGCTTTCCACCTGACTGCTTGTGAACATTTACACAATTTTTTGGATGTTAAAAATGACCCTGTACCATATAGCACATTCTTGTTTACTTCTAGTTTATTTACATAGTGTTTATTCTGTATCTTTGTACACTGGTGCCGCGCCGTCTCTTCTCACTGTATAACTGGGATGACAAAGTCACTTTGGAATTGACAAATGCTTTTTATACATACAATATTTAGTTTCTATTTCCGCCATGGTTAAGTTGGAAATTTTTTAATAAAGGGATGTTCATTCATCTTGCATGACCTATTTGTCTCTATATATTCTATGGTAGTGGTTCCCAAATCTTTAGTCTTTGGCTCCCTTTGTAGATAATAAGTGCCCACAATGCATTTGTATGAATGCCTACATAAATTATATTAAACAGTTCAGTTCCTTTCCAGATATCTTGTGTTTAGTCATAGGTTTGGACGTGTAGCAGAGAAGGAAAAGCTGGTCTGGTGAGTCTGCTGATCTTTCATTGCCGAAGTGTGAATAGACAGTGGATGTGTTAAGCATGTGTGAAACACTTCTTCCTGCTGTGAATGAAAGGGCACCCTACAAAGATGACACTGGCAGGGTCATTTGTGTATTTGCTCAGGGGATAAAACTGTGACGGAAAATGCTTGATAGTTCTGCAGTACATAAGGCTTCGTTATTTTCAGTTTCAGGTCTTTGTATTTTCCTGCAAAAACAACAACCAAAAAACAATAAATAATAGCACATTCACTAAAATATTAAAAGATGTAGACATACTATGCTTAGAGCATGTTCTGGAGCATTGAGTTTAAATACTTGTAATGCTATATGAAGAAAACTGCAATAACATTTGGTTTGCAAACACTTAAAACATATATGGTGCTTTACACAGTTGCAGTTAAAATATTTCTTGTAAACCTCAAATTAAACATTAACATAATCAAATCAAATATTAAACCAAAGCTATTTGCCACTGCCAGGGCATTAACGTTTCGTTTTGTCTAGTTTGTTATAGAAAAACAAGTTCAGAGTCCAGAGCATGGGGGCCAGAACCATTATAGCACTTTTTCACTCCCGGACGACAGTCGAGACTTTACTAGAAATACTGCATTAATGCGTGATAAAATAATTGTTGGCGTTAAGTAAATAATGCGTTAACGTGATAACTGCACAGTCCTAATATATAAAGCCATGGGAAAAAAAAGGAGACTGAATCATTTTTTCTGGTTATTGCTTTTGTAATTTGTGGAAGTGTGTCTGTGTAAAATGTGAATGTCACTGTTGTTTTATACACTATTGACCACACTTGATTAAAAATTCCAAACAAAAAAAATGTTGGGAGAAAATTTTAAAATAATATATATTAATTTATTGTACCATGGAAATATTAAACTACACAACACTCTTAGATTATTTTACAATTGCAGCAATTAAAATAGTAATGTTAAGTCCACAATGTGTGCATGTGTGAGCTCTGTTTCATCCCATCAGCAAACTGAATCAGGTAAGAAGCTGCTGAAATACAGCACATAGTATAGCTGCTATAAAACAAATAGCAACCTGTGCATTGTACACACACTGCCGCAAATTGTACAAACAGTGAACAGAAAAAAGGGGAAAAGTGGTCTCTTGTTTTTTCTATATCTGCACGTACAGTAAATCATTCCAAGAGCACTCACATGTAGTGAAAACTTGCATATATGATATTGTTTAAAAAAAATGCCTAAAATGCCTATTTTTATAGGGTAAACCCTAAATAAGCTCCCAAAATAATTTCATTTAAACTCCGCTTAATACTTTACCCTTAAAGAAAATGTAAAGGTAAACCCGTATCCTTACTTTACAATTTACGGTTCTAAACTTGCTACAGCTGAACCGGTCAAATACTCAACCAGGGGTTTTGAAAGAAATTTCAAGAATTGTTATCAACTAAAACAGTTCTTTGGATGGCACCGTACTTACTAAGGAACTCAAGCACCTCACCATCTTGCTCCACTCACAATTACTGCATTTGGAATTTTAACACCAGATTGCCTATGAAATCCATGTTAAAGTTCAATACTATCATCTTCACTGGGCTCCTGGCTGGCTCGCCGAAAATACTGTAACCTCCGTCTGGGCTATGAGTATAATACTGTATGTGCAACTCTGAGTACACTGCTAGTCTAAGCTTATTAACATGGACGAGTTTCAGAAGATTTTAAGTACGCTCAAGAGCCCTGGGGTTGAGTAACAGTATTGAACCACACACACACATACCCACACACAAATACATTTTAGATAACCTTTATATGTTAAACAAAATAGGCAGTTAACCTTGAAACAGCAGCAAAAAAATTATAAATGCATTTTAACCTAATGAAAATAATAGTGTGCACAAAAGAAAATACCTTTTTGTATTCAGTTCGAGTCTTTGAGCTCAGAGTTTAAATTTTATCGTTGAGGCCCAATTAATTTGTGTCGATATCAATTCAGTCCTGCCACACTGGGGGAGGGAGGAAGAGAAGTTGATCCTCTTGTCTGGGACTGGCCCGCCATCCAGCTAACTAGAGTTTCAGGTTAGTTTCTGACCTTTCTGTTGTCAAAGTTGGATATCAACTTTGTCGGGACTCTGCAGTCTTTCTGGACTCTCTCACACACACTCACACAGCATTCAGAAAATTTGGAAAATGGTGCGGCTTCATTAGTGCACAGCGACAAAGTGTCTCTCTCTTTTATGTTCACTTTCTCATGAGGGATTTCACTCACTCTTTTACCCGGTTAAAGTGTGGCTTTTGTACCACTATAGTGTGTTCTGCTGCTTCTTCCTTTTTTTACTTTCCCTCTTCTCCTTTCTCCTCTCCCTCCTCTCTGTGCACTTCTAGATTCTGATATAAATTGCTGCTGATTGGCTGCTTTTTTCTCTGATATGCAGTCTGATTGACGCCCGCTGAATTCGGTGACCGAATGCAGGATTACCCCTTTACCTTCCACATAAGCAATAGCATATACAACACCACAAAAAGTACACAACAGCATACTTATTTCATACTTACATGGTGTAGTCCAAGTAGCCTGGACTACACCATGTTTAAAAAATGGCCTCTATTATTTACTTTGTAGTTTTTACTAACCTGAAGTTAATCTGTGTAAACCACCTGTCACTCAAAGCATAAGAAAGTGTCATAGATAATAAGTTCTCATATGCCTTTAGCAAAGGGATTCTGTATAGTTCTGTATGTGGGGTTCTTGACTACTAAAAGCAATTTGGTACTGTATAGAACTGTTTTTTTTAATGTTCATTAACAAACCATATACAAAATGCACTCCTTCACAGGGGAAAAAAATACCAGGCAAAGAACCGCTTGGCGATTGAAATAGTTTTTGGAATTGTTGTACTGTATACCGTCTCTGAAGAACCTCTTAATAGGGGTGTTTTTATATAAATCTAACCTGGCCTACTGAGACTCGTACAGTGAGTCCTAGAAAAATAACTTAAGCTGTAGGTGGTGTTCCTCTGTAACATTGTTACATAATGTGAGCAACTTTATTTTACCACAGTCATGACACACAATTATAAATTTTGCTTCGCTGGAATGGGTAACTGCCCCAGCTCAGCGACACTCAAACAAATTTTTTCCCATTTAAACTCAACAATACTCTTGATTTCAGCTTTTCCATGACAGCCCCTTTTGGTGCTATGTTTCACTCTTCTGCCATTTTACTTGATGTATAGTAAAATGAGGGCAAATCTCATGGAAGTATGTTTTAGATTTTAAAATGGTGATTCATACTACGGAGAACATCTGGCTCTCTAACTGTGAACATTATGCTGATAACATGATAGAAACTTGCCAAGAATTGTTAGTGGCACATGCTTGCCCAGCCTGCATGGCAAACATATCAAGGCTGCAAATGGTTCATTGTTTGATTGTAATTAGAACTAATAAAAGCAGCTAGTTGTTTTTTTTTTTTTAAATATTTTTTGTTGAATTGGCATCTTTTTCCCTTGCTGGCACTTTCTAGGATGTGAGCAGAAATTATTTCCTGAGCAGATGGTCTTCTCTTGGTAATCTTCAATGTTCCTAGTTTGGGTGTAGAATAACTTTACAGCTGTTCTTAGTCTTTTAGCTGATGAATGAAGTATTCATTACAAATTGGTGTGTGCCACCTAGTGGCTCTTTGTCAAATGGGGAAATAGTTTAGAAGTAATTGTTTCTATTCCATTGGATGGACAGTTAAGGGGTATTTGTTCAATCTTGCAGTAGAACATCCCCCTTCCACTACTGCAATTTTTTAGTGAAGATAAAACGACGGTGAAAAATATAGCCTGGGGGCAGTGCAAAATGGAAATGAAGGGCTGGGGAGGTGAGCAATAGGTCCAGATTAGCTGTGGTGAGTGTGAGAACGCCTGCAGGAGGGCCTGTTTGATGGCAGTTCCTCAGCACAGTTGTGCCTGTAAGCACTCTTATAGCCCCATGCAGCATATGAAGCCCCATCTCCCACTCCTACGTGCTCTGGTTTGCATTATATGCGAGGTCAGTAAACTGAGCCTGTCCTTCCTGGAAGTGTTTTGTGATTCTCTTTGTAAAGAAGCCAAGCTGTGATTCAGGGACAGGCTGACCCAAGGGGCTCAACAACCAAAATAGCCAAAATAGTAACTATTGTATGATGTTGGATTTTTAGACAGTCAAAAATTTGTAGAGTTGCCCTGAGTTTGTTGGAGTGTTGAAAGTCCAGTTTAAATGTAGAGTTCAGTGAAACATGTTGGGCTCCTAGCTTAACTTGGATACCATGAAGGAACTGGTTGGCTAACTATCTGGTTTAACATGGTTGTAAGGGAATCTCAGACTCTCCCTATATAGTAGAAAACAAAATATACTATTAGGTAAATTTTAGTTCCCCAAAGCATTATCAATTAAATGGTCCCCCAAAAAGTACAAAATGGTCATTAAGGTCCCATTTTGCACCTTAAATGAGATTTAAGATAAACTGCATTCACTTTCACAAGACAAAGGGGCAATGGAATATAGTAAAATTGTGTTTCCTAACTAACGGTACTGTAGATGTACCCTTGAGGGTACCTCCACGATGACAGAATTTGCATTCTGAAAAATACCGTTTTTTTTATGACAGTGTAATGGCTACCTTTTTATGTTAAGATTGTCATTTGGTACGTCTCCCTCTGTATGTTTTTCTATGAATATGTACAGTGCATATGGAAAGTTTTCAGACCCCTTCAAGTTTCATTTTATTGTATTCAAGATGGATTAAATTCAAATTTTCTATGATCAGTCACAGTACTCTGCAGTGACAAAGCAACAACAAGGGTTTAAAATGTTTTTTCAAATTACGGAATAGGAACGAAGAGGGACAGATGGTGGTAGACTTTGCAAAAAGGATGGAAATGGCTGTTGTAAATACTTTCTTCC
>JBBIGA010092904.1:0-11221 GCA_037576975.1 Alestes dentex | reverse complement strand
CTGTATATATACACTTCACACACACATTACATATATAGTATGTATATACGTATGAGTTGTATATATGTACATATATATAATACTGTATAAATCATTATCATTTATATCTGATATATAGTATATATAGATATATTATATATTATATATAGTATATATATAGTATCTGCATAGAAACTACCTCCCTGATGTGGCTGTGACAAATGGATCTCTTTACTGAGTGGTCCTGCATATGTGCTCCCTTAGCCCTGCCCCTGCAAGCATATAAATGGGAGTCTTGAACACTGAAGCTCAGTGCGAGAGTGAGAGTAGGGAAGCTTGGAAGAATCATACTTATGCCCCTTGGAGATGGTAAAATTATAACCTGAACTTGCTCCCAACAGATCCTACTACTGTGAACTGTTTTTCCCCAGATACTGATCATTCGTTCCTCTTTGCATTCCATTTATCCCTGGTGACACCGGAGAACAAACATCAAACAAGTGGACGATCTACTGAATACTGTGAGTGTCTTTTATTGCTATTTGGTTGTTTCACTGTTTTAAATATAACTGTTAATATTACCATTAAAAACCTTATCTACTGAAGAAATATCATGGACCGGTACTCTGTGCAATTGTTTTATTACTCATTTTTTTTTTTTTTAATGACTAAACTCTTGTCCTGTTTCTGGAAATACTATTTTGGTCAAAAAAATGACAGCCATTTTATGTCTCTTTTCAAAACAATGCAACTTTTTGTTGAATGACATTTATTAACGTGCTACATAGGTGGCTCATTTCCTTCTTCCTGTTATCAGTTCAAGAGTGTGATAGATCTATTAGCAGAACGACCAGTCATTTAATTCTGAATTACCAGTGACACACAATCAATCCACTGATGGTCTTACGGCTGGTGGACAGTCTGAGACGCCATGCAAGAAATACAGTCAAATTGATCATTTTCCACTTCGTGAACGTAATAAGCAATCAAACATGAAGTCCAGGAAAAGTACCTTGACCCCAAAACGGTGCTCAGTTTCCTTTTTTTTTTAATTTGGTTAGGTAAACTGTAACTGTTCTAGCAAAATGATCAGAACAATAATCTATTACATCTTTATAATTGCTGTTTTGGTTTTCAGTAGGTGGCATTTCCTCTGTGCCAGCTCAGCTATGGCAGTGAAGCTCAGTACTGTGCTGGTTTTTTTTCTGCTACTGTTCAGTCTGGTCCATCCTAAACGGCTCAGCAATATACCTCAGCGTTCAGTGGACATTAAAGGTACAGTCCCTTTTAAACCCCCATAATGTGTGAAATTCTATGTGCTGAACTGATTTGTAAGATGGAATTGATTTACCAACCCATAAAACCATTCACTTTTCAGATCACAACATCGATGCCTTGTGGTACAAAGGCAGAGGAATTCGGCCTGTCGGGCGATTCGGGCGACGCATTATGAAAACAGGAGGTGGATCAAATCATCACACACAGAGACAACGCTCTCCTCATTTTCCCACAAAATCCCTAGAGTGACAGCATTTATTTGAGAAAAGGAGCTGCAGTTTCATTTTATGCCCTGTGGACATTTTGAGTTCTGAATTTCTCGACTGCAATGGAATTTACTAAGGCCACATTTCACACTGTGCTGTGGGTTAAGTGTCACGTGATCTTCAATTAAACTGCAAGCAGTAGCATCAATGTTATCTGGAACATATTGCCTGCCATTTTTTTTTCTATACAGTAATCCAAAGAAAGAATGACACTGTTTATGTATATCTGACAAACGTTTAAAAAAAAAAAAAACCCACCTAGACAAAATGTACAGCTGATTAAAGATCCGAACACTGTAGGGCAGGAGATCTGAAGAGTAGTCCTAACGGAGACAGATGCCACAGTACTCTGTCCTAAGGCCTGTTTGGTTTGACCTGCGCTAGGCATGTAGGTTCTGTTACCAAACATCACTAAGGCTACCTTGAACTTGTCTTAAAATCATAAATCATTCAGATGTAGATTGAGGTATAATTTCCAGAGGTGCTTAGAAGCAGGAATGGGTAAAGAAAGAAAGAAAAAGAACGAAAGGAAAATAAAAATAAAAATAAAAATAAACCAAAGAAGAGGTCAGCGGTCCAGAAATCGCTTTTGGATGGCCTCAAGAACAACATCTTTGAGGAGGGCGATCACGGAGCGAGGATCGTCGCTGCCCACTACAGCGCTCCCCGATACGATCATGTTTGCCCCTGCCTGAGACACACAAACAAACAGAAGGGAGTTAGTCACACTGCAATGAGGGGCTGACACACAGTAGTGTGTTCTAACATGTCAGGAGTAAAATTTCACATCGTGGTAATAGTTTGGATGTTTGGAAGTTGTGAGTAAGCTCCATATGGGTATATTATATAAAAGAGTTTGAAAGGTAAACACAAACCAGAACTGAGCTACAGAAGCTAAGCGTTACAATTCTCCCCAGGTTCCCCTACTAAAGATCAGGAAGACGTACAAAGAGCTCCACCAGCACGCTTTGTAAAGGCAGTGGTGGAGGAAGTCATAAAAAATAAAGTATTCCAGGTTAATTAGCTTAATGTTAGCATTAAAAACATCAATAAAGAAAGAAAAACAATGTTCATTATGGGCACTCCTAGAAATTCAACCACTTGCACTTCCTTCCCAAATCTGAAGTGAGGAACGAATCGGTGTCTCCAGGACACATTACTACATTTATCAAAGAGCAGAAGACAACAAGTACAATAGACAAAGAAATTATTGTATTCAGTACATAGCAACTATACAGCTATCAACACACAACCATGGACACTAGACAGTGTACAGTGGAGTTGGGGAAAGATGTAACCCAGCTGTCGGTCCACAGCAGCAATGACTTGTGACCACAGACACCAGCTACAAAGAGGTAACTGGGTTAATTTAAACCTGAGTGAACCCCAGATCATTTTAAACCTGAGTGAATCCCAGATCATTTTAAACCTGAGTGAACCCCAGATCATTTTAAACCTGAGTGAACCCCAGATCATTTTAAACCTGAGTGAATCCCAGATCATTATAAACTGAGTGAACCCCAGATCATTTTAAACCTGAGTGAACCCCAGATCATTATAAACTGAGTGAACCCCAGATCATTTTAAACCTGAGTGAATCCCAGATCATTATAAACCTGAGTGAACCCCAGTGCCCAGCACAGGGTGCAGATAGGCAAAAGCAGGGCACTTACATCATCTCAACTGGCATGTGTCCCGTTCAATGGCCAGTCCTAGTACTCGTTCTCAGTTCTTGCTTATTTGTCTGTAACTCAAGCATGTTCCTACTTCTGCTTCACGTTTGTGAGTATCTGGAAACTCTTAAGTGATCACCCATAACCTTCTGCTTTACTGGGGGTATGCAGATGATACAGAGGCCAAATCCTTATGTCTTTATCAGCAAGGGAATATTAGAAAATAACAACAATAATAATAAAGTCAGGCAATGTCTATTAAAATGCCCATATCGTCTGTTAGCGCAAGTATAAAACAACCAGAACTGCAGTAACCCTCCTTGGAAAAGGATGCATGAGCATTTTTGACCCCACATACAGTTACGAGGATGGCTGGTGAGGCAAGTTCTCGAGGAACACAGTTGCAGAAGATTGCAGCAAGTCTCTAAAACTACAAATACTCACAACCTTCACACATCATACATAACTCCCAGAAGTGCCTGACACCTGGAATCAGGTTTTATGATCAGATAACACAAATAGAACTGGGCAACCCTGATTTTCCTGCATAGGACATATACTATATAGTTTGATGAGTCAGTTGTACTTTTCAACATTTATTTCCCAATGCAACACCATTATTCTAATAATAAAAGCTGCAAGCAGGTCTCGTGACATGAATTAAGAATACACTTTTAGTGCTGAAGTGAAAACTGATCATCAAAATAGCCAGGACCAAGTACAATTTAGTAAAATTACTACTTTGTACTGGCAAAGTTTTTCCTTGTGTTGCTTTAAATTCCTAAAAATTCAGCACTTGATAATTTATGTATGTTTGTGAAGTACAGTGCCTCCTGCTGGCAGATTCAGACAATGTTTGCAATGCAATTCTTTGTATTATTCTTTACACAACAGTGTGTGCAAGTCGTCATCATCATCCAGAACGTCTTGTTTCAGCAGAGCACCAAGTACCTTCCTCACTGTCCTAATCTGGCATTCCCAGACACCCCCTTGATGGGACATGCCAGATGGACTAAAGATCCACTCAATTTCTCTTTTTAACATTTCTTCTTTGATCTTGGACACATTCATATTATGTATTGCTTCACGCAGTGCTCTTTCAGCACCAATGGAATTTCTTCCATTATCTAACCTGAAAACAGACACCTGTCCTCTCCTACTGATGAAGCGGCACAAGACATTGATACATGCATCGGTGTCCAGAGAGTGTGCACATTTTATATGAACTGCTCTCATGGTTAAACGAGTAAACAGGACACCATACCTTCTGACCATGGAACGTCCCCTTTATACTTGGAATGGTCCAAAGTAGTCAACCCCAACATAAATGGTGTTTTATCTGGGGTCAGTCTCTCCACTGGCAAATCTGCCTTCTTTTGTTCGCCGGTCCTAGGGTGCAATTTGCGACAGGTGTAGCAATCTGATAATATCCTTATGGCAGAATTTGCTTGCGGAATCCAATACCTTTGCCTAAGCTGCGCCAGGACAAGACTCTGTCCACAGTGCCCAACCTGTTGGTGTATATGTTGAAGGATAAGAGTGGAAATCTTGAGGTCTTTGTGCAGGATAGCTGGAGGCTTAGTCTCTTCTGGCATCACTGCCCTACTTGACCTTCCTCCAACTTTCAATACACCGTCATCAAGGTAAGGATCCAGTTTGTAAATGTGGCTGCCCCTTTTAACATGGTTCTTTCCCTGTAAAAATATCTTCTCCATTCATCAGCAGTTGAGTGTAGCAGATTAGATCTAGTTCTGCACTGTTCAAATCTTCCATGCTGATTGAAGCACCTTTAAAGCCTCTCCTGAATGGATGATTCATGACATTTTGCTGTCCATCACGTTTGTCATCTGACATACTAAGGGTCCTTCGCTCTTTTATGACTCGAGCACAGTAGCATCCTTTTAAGATGATTTTTAGATGCCAACCATAATAATACACAATGAGCTTTCCCATTGCATCTTCATCTTCTTGTGTCCTGATAACATGAGTCACAACACTTCTTTTCATCTCGAAATCATCCTTGGACACTGAACTTTGATTCATTCTAGGTCCTTTAATCCGATTTTCACATCTCCTATAGTTTTCTGCCGTCAGACCTCTTGAAGCATGGTCTGCTGGGTTTTCTGTTGAATTCACAAACCTCCACTGTGAGGGCTTAGAGGCCTCTCGTATGAATGACACTAGATTGGCTACAAATGTCTTGTATCGAGCCAGACTGGCTGTCTGTCCAGAACAATGATTCCTCCAGTTGCATATCCAGTTCCTGCCTCGACATTCTGTCCATCTTGACTGCCACAGTTGCTGCTGTCAGTTCCATTCTTGGTACAGTTATTTTTTTGAGTAGTGCTACTCTGCACTTGGCCATCACCAACAAGCAAGACTTCTGATCATGTTCACTGGTTAAAACAAGGTAGGTCACTGTCCCATAGTCGTCCTCACCGGTGTCTGAAAAATTATGAAACTGCATGCAGTTCCAAAACTTGGAATCTTCGGCACCTAAAGGTGGAAAAAACTTGGAATCTTTGCCACCTAAGGTGGAAAAAACTTGGGATCTTGGCACCCTTGAGACCAACGAGAGAGACACCTGTGACAAAGCTGGCTCCCTCACCGTCGTTCCTCTTGCCACTCTTCACCACCAACTTGGACCTGCCCTTTGGATCAATGTTCACTTCCTGAATGTCACCAAAGAGTGGATCATTTACAACTTGTGTGTACCAGTCGATGAAGTCAACCAGGTCTTCAAACCTAGATCATATTCCTCTACGTGTTGGAAGGTCAAACGCAGTGTTCCTCCACCGCTCTCTGACTTTATGTGGAAGTTTTGAGATCACTGTTCTCATATTACTCGGTTTGTCCATGTCATCCATAAACTGGACATCAGTCGTGGTGTTCCTCCATCCAATGAGAAATAACGCATACACCTTCAAGCCCTTTGCATCTTCAGTTTTGATCTGTGGCCACTTGAGTGATTTGTCTAAGTATGCTGTAGCTCTCTTCAGCTCAGGAGCAGTCTTTTAGCTTCTTTGAAACCCTTATCTGGTCGCATGAGTTCACAACTGCGGACAAGGTCTCTTGGTTCACCTTCTGTGTTCTGAGTAGAACAACTTGTCCTGATCACGGTTTGTCTTTTTTTCAAATGCACTTTCGAAAACCCTCATAAAGGATCTATAAACGAGGGGATGTGCACAGTGGTGGTGAATGGAACCAGACATCCACCTCTTAAAGCTCCATCACAGAAAGTTAAAAGGTTAGAGGCACCAGAATGTAACTGCTGCACCATTAGTAACCACCTACCAATACCATAGCAACCACCTAGAAACAACCAGTTACCACAGCAACCATACACTTCTCATGTTCTTGCGGAAATGCATTCGAGTTTTAAAGGCAATTTTGATAGTGATTATTCTAAAAGGGATTATTCTAAAATAGTGACCAACCGAAAGAAAAAAAAGCATCTTGCTGTTTTCTCAAATCTCATCAAGCCTTATTAAAGACAAAGGGTCGATACACAAAGTACTAAATGCAGGACTGCCAATAACTGATGTTATTTTGTTTTCTTAAGAGAGTAAGTTTTCTTTTCATGAGAGAATCTTTTACGGCAGTTTTTCCCCTCATTACCAAACTGGCTATAGGCATGGTCTAGGTACAAAATTCACAAGATATACCTCAGCGCATCTGTGAATAGTGTCTGGTCCAACTCCTCCATCTACCTCAATGTCTAGTGAAGGGAACTGACTCCTTAACCAGCAGACCTGTGGGAGAACAAACAGAACTCAGCACATGTACTATAAGAAATCACAAGAAAAAAAAAACCCACTGGTCTCCACTTGTTTCAACCAGGTAACAATGCTTGATCTCTCTTTTTTTGATATAACTGAAAAAAGATAGCTATGTTATCAATCTCTTTCAGAAACAACATAACAAAAACAACTTCTGATTTCCTAGAAGATTCTGACTTTCCAGATTCTCACTACAGATGCAAAACATTGTTATCTGGTATTTGAACTGTGGTCCTGGCCCTTGATTTATTCTGGTCTAAAGAAAACCTCCCTATCTTGCCGAGGACATTCATTCATGTGCGATAAGAACAGTAACGTCCTCAGAACTCAGTAGAACATAAACATCTCTTCACACAATATCTACATACCAAGAAAAATCGTACAAAGAAATAAAAAAAATTGTTTGACTGATTACAATCTTGACTTTATTCTCATTTGGTTTAATACACATGTGGGCAATCGGCCAAGGGCACCTAAGGCGTTTGTTTGTTCTTTTTTCTTTTTTTTTTTTTAGCAGGTGTGCAAAGATACGGCGGGCCACCATGGGAAAACATGAACGTGAGATTTGTTTTCTTTGAATGGTTCAAGTTCTGTAAGCACTGCATCACTTCTCTTATTCTAAAGTGTTTTATAATTTCCTTTAAAATTATGCTTTAAAGAGCAACCTTTTTATTTGGAAATTAGGAGAAATATTGTCAGCAGTTCTTAAAAACTAAGGCAAAGCTGTTCAGTTCAATACTGAGAAACTGAATATTTTCACAGTGGTCTTTTATTTTTTCCAGAGCTGTATAGTTACTCACGAGACATTGAATGAATTTATGTATAAAAGTGTACATAATTCATACAAAAAAACCCCATTAATGTTTTACTTTAAATGAATCAGCTTAGTGATGAGTAACTGAAAGGATAAACACAGAATCTGCTTGTCATTATGAATAAGATTTTAAATAAGGGTAAGCTATTGACAATCAAGTCACATTTGTGTTCTCTGAAAGAGAGGAAACCAGCATCAGCACGATCTCACAAACGCAGAAAGGCAGTATGCTTGCTGTTACAAGTAAAGTAAAGTAAAGTTAAGTTACACGCCTGCTGCTGGAAGTTGTGTGGACATCATTGCTCAAGCTTCATAAATCCTTAGACTTCTTAATTATGAATATAATCAAATCAGCAGTGACAGCCCTACAACTAAATACTTAAGGGTGGAATTAATGGGAGAAACACAGGTGAGCACAACAACTCACTCACCTTTGGTAACATGTCCTCCATAAACTTCTGGCCACCAAAACCAGGCTCCACAGTCATGACAAGAGCCATATCTACTTGTCCAGCCCATGGGGCCAATTCTTCAACTGTGGTTCCAGGTTTAATGGCCAGGCCAACCTGCAAAACCAAGAATCAACACACGTCATCATACCTGAAACAATTCAATCCTAAGGACATCATACCTGGACTAAGGACAGAAACAGTCTAGGACTATAATTTTGACATCACGTTTTTGCACTTTGTTGAATACAGGGTTGAGACTAGTATTTAAACATACACTATGTGGACAAACGTATTGGGACACTCCTGTTTTTCAGTGTTTGGGCTAGGCCAGTGAAGGGCAATCTTAATGCTTCAGCAGACCAAGACATTTTGGACACCGCCATGCTTCCAACTTTGTGGACACACTTAGAAGAAGAACGTTTTCTATTCCACAATAGATGGGCACCAATTCCCCACCGAAACACTCCAAAATCTTGTGGAAAGCCCTCCAAGAAGAGTGGACGCTGTTATAGCTGCAAAGGGGGATCAACTCCATATTAAAGTCTATGTATTTGAATGCAATGTCATTAAAATCGAATGCAATGTCATTAAAGGCAATGTCATTAAAATGTGTATTGGTCAGGCGTCCCGATACTTTTGTCCAATACGTTTGACGCTGCATTCATAGACTTTCCTATGGAGTTGCCCTGGGGCACAGTCATGCTGGAATAGAAAAGGTTCTTCCCCAAACTGGGTCCAGAAAGCATGGTGTTGTCCAGAACGTCTTGGTCTGCTGGAGCATCGAGATTGCTCTTCACTGGAAGAACACTTCAGACAGCAAATATGCCTCGGGTAACTCACATCTGAGTTTTATTTGAAACATTCCTTTTAGCTGAATATTTGTTACTTGTTAAAAGCTTTCAATATGCATGAATACATTTTGAACAGATTTGTTAGGTATGACGAGAGTATATTTCTATTCTCTCTAAAAAGTGGGTGAATTGCATTGAAAGAGAAAATATAAGAACTGAACTCAATGACAATCAAAACGAAAATCTGTGATCGGTGATGTTTAGAGCTGTTGGTCTTAATATAATCGAAACATTTGGACAAACCAATATCAATTTGAATTAAAAGACTAAACATTTCCATGCAAGGTTACATCCTTTGTCCCCCGCACAGACCTTCATCCCACTTTCTCTAATATCCTTAATGAGGCTTCCAGGGTTTGTGGTGGCCTCCAGATGGAAGGTGTACTGGCTGGCTCCTGCCGCTGCCATGGGCTTCACCCACTGCTCCGGTCTCGACACCATCATGTGCATGTCTGAAACAAAACACATTTCACTGGAATTACCATGGACAGCTGTTCAGTTAGAGGGGAAAAACTGGAGTACGTTTCGGTTCTTTCATTGTTTTCTATGTGATTTTTGTCAAACATGATGACAGCAAATACTGAAAACTAAGACATCTGCATGTAAAATGGCTCAATTCAACTAAAGCCAAATTATTTAATGCATTAGGCCAACAACTCTCATTCTGTTTTTCTCCACTTTCTCCCCTGTCTCTCCATGTCATTCCTTGTCATCTTATTTCACTCAAGAAAGCGGTCCCAAGGGACATTTAATTACTAAAAGGGAACTTGAGTAAACACTTTTTTACTTGAACTAACCAATTTATTTTATCATATTTTATTTGCCGTGGACTATTCTGTCTAGACACCAGTGACGTTTGTCCTCTGGGGATCTTTACTGAGACATAGACAACTGTAGGAAAGAAAATTACTTATCATAAATGATTACTTGAATTTTTTTGTTAGTATTATACAAATGTATTGGGATATTTTTATTATCTTACACAGATTATTTTATGTTTTGGGATGAACTGGAATGGAGACTGCAAGCCAGGCTTCACCTCATAAATGCTCTACAGAATGAATGGGCACCAATTCCCACAGAAACTCCAAAATCTTGTGGAAAGCATCCAAAGAAGAGTGGAAGCTGTTAGAGCTTACAAATTCATACAAATTCATAGTAAAACTGCAACATAGATTAAAGAGTGTCTCTTCAGAGTCTTCTGAGCTTCAAGGATCTGTTTAACTGAGTTAGCTCCCTAACTTAAGTTAACTCAGCTGTAACCCATCTAACAGGCTGACATTAAACAAAGTAACGTGACCCCTTATAGTCACGCGTGAACCCACCACACCACAGCACACAGTGTGAACAGTGTGAAGTTCTTTCTCTGCATTTAACCCATTCACCAAGTGAAGCAGGGGGCTGCCACCAACGAGGAGCGTCCGGGAGCAGTGTGTGGGGACGGTACCATACTCAGGGGAACCTCAGTGATGACACTAGCAGTCCAGGGATTCGAACCCACAACCTTCTGATTGCAAGGGCAACTCCCTAACCACCAGCTGCCCCAACTGCAATAAAATGATAACAATAAATATTCATTTCTGCTTAACTGTCTTCCAACATTCGAGTATAATGTAACTCAGACGCCTTCTTCTTCTTGGCTTCGGTTAATGTCATAAAATAATATTTCTTTCTTGGTTATTCTGATGTGTTCCTTTATTTTGAAAAAGCCATTCTTTTTAAAAGCCTGGACTCAAGTAGTTTCATTTCTTTGGGATCTTAAAGTGCCTAGGAAAAAAATCTACTTTCTTATCGGATGGAGCAATTTCTTTATCTGCTGTCAGATAAAGAAATCAATATCTTGATAAGTTCAACGAAAAATAATGAATTCAGGTACCTTCAATTCAGAGATTTTATAAAGACACATGTACCAAATTTTGTCCC
Organism: Alestes dentex; assembly: GCA_037576975.1. Taxonomy (NCBI): domain Eukaryota; kingdom Metazoa; phylum Chordata; class Actinopteri; order Characiformes; family Alestidae; genus Alestes; species Alestes dentex. Next base: position 206 of record JBBIGA010092904.1, on the reverse strand, counting down.
TGCAGTGCCAGAGAGGTCTGATATGTTTGGAAATGTATATTGGTGCAAATCATGCACAGGCACTTAACATACAATAAAAATACATCTCCAGAAAAAAACAAAAAACAAACAACACTGCAGTTCATTTTGAAATCAGCATCTCTATGAGTTTGACAACCATTCCATGCCAGTGTCTGTTAAATTCCTACACAAGCACCTCATTCTGC